>JARBWK010000018.1:13339651-13437151 GCA_030556195.1 Anolis apletophallus
TGGTGAACACTAGGTGGCGGTGGTGCTTTGCTTCTACAGTGTTGCTAAATTTCTGGCGGTGAACACTAGGTGGCGCTGGTGCTTTGCTTCTACAGTGTTGCTAAAGTTCTGGCGGTGAACACTTTAGTTTTGTAAGTACTTTAGAACCATGATTGCCCAGGCCTACTATGTAGGTAGGTATCATCTATAATCTATGTGCCGTATGTATGTATGTATGTATGTATGTATGTATGTACTATCTATCATTCATCCATTTATCTATTATCAATCCAACTATCGTCTACATATGTATGTATCGATCATCCATCCATCTATGTCTCATCTCTCTCTCACAGACCAGAGCCAACTTGGGCCTTTCTGCTCTAGGTGTTTTGGGTGGCAACTCCCTCCATTCCTCACAGGGATTGTGGGAGTTGAAGTCCAAAACCCCGGGAGGGCCCAAGTTTGCCCAGGCCTGCTCTATGCTGACCGAACGCAGCTCAAACGGCATGGTATGGTTCTACACTAACCCTATCTATTATATAAAAGGGTTCCGGTCATGGAACGACCGTCCCAAACAGAGAAACCTTACAACGCAGAAACACCAAACTTGCCAACAGAAATAGGCCTCAAGCAAGGTAGGTTTGTAGCAAAGAAACTTTCCCCCCCAAAACCTAAAAGGCCCCCAAAACAACGAGTTAAAAAAACTACATTTCCCAGCATCCTCCGGGGCTGCCAACGACTCTCCCAGCCTCTACATTCTGACAACATGATTTGCTGCCAATAAGGGCGGATTTGCATAACTCCTGTACTGGCCAGCCAACATGAACATTCCGACCCATAAAAACTGTCAGAGGAGGATAAGGCAAAGGGCTGAGGCACAAACACAAACACCCAATTCACTTCCCACAGAAAATTTACAACCCTTCAAATCACAGACCACGCCCAAAATTGACAGTAAGGCTTCATTAACTTGATTTCCCTGACTAGGCCTCACTTAATGGAATGCTGTTTACGCTCTGAATTGACAGTAAGGCTTCATTAACTTGATTCTCCCGACTACGCCTCAGCTCATTGGACATTGTGTATGGCCTGAATTGACAGTAAGGCTTCATTAACTTGATTCTCCCGACTACGCCTCAGCTCATTGGACATTGTGTATGGCCTGAATTGACAGTAAGGCTTCATTAACTTAATTTCCCTGACTAGGCCTCACTTACTGGAATGCTGTTTACACTCTGAATTGACAGTAAGGCTTCATTAACTTGATTCTCCCGACTATGCCTCAGCTCATTGGACATTGTGTATGGCCTGAATTGACAGTAAGGCTTCATTAACTTGCTGTTCCTGACTAGGCCTCAGCTCATGGGACATTGTGTATGGCCTGAATTTACAGTAACCTACCTTGGCACACAGAGCCCCTATGACCCACGCTACATTCTACTGCAGTTTGGAGGAGGGTGGACCATGGATTATGGGACTTGAAGTACCTCCATGGATAATGGGATTTGTACTACTTCAAAACCCATCATTCCCCACAGACCACTGTGGCCCAGAACCAAGACCGATAAAGACCCAACTTGGCACACAATGCCCCCCATGACCCACACTCCATCCGACTGCAGTTCAGAGGAGGACACACCATGGATAATGGGATTTCAAGTACCTCCACTCACTTCCAAAGTACCCCACCCACACAAGCATCAACCTCTACATCAACACAGCAGACGGAAAGACAAAAAACATTGCATATCCACAAGCAATGCAGAACGCCAGAAACACCACACAACAACAACTCCACAGGACTCCAACATCCCACCCACCAGAACAACCCACAACAACACAGCCATGACCCCAACAACACCATAACTAACATCAATTCCAACCCTTACATACTCAGACTTTCTCGCATCTCCTAAATAGGGCACAGCAACGCGTGCCGGGTACAGCTAGTATAATATAATGCAGCTCAATGTGCCTCAAAGGGCATTGCGCTGACCCTAGAATGCAGTTCAGACAACATGTCTTGCGCACCCACCAGCCCTGGAGGCCCACCTCTCTCTGGAAGAGGCTGCCTTTGGGTCTCATTTGCATCTGTATTGCGCCTGCCGCCACGGGAGCCGGGGGTCAATTGAAACTCGAGCGAAAAGAGGGGAAATTTCCATGCAAAAGTGTTGATTGCCTGTGTATGTAATGAAATCATCCAATATTCATCCGTCGCCGGCTCGGGGGGGCTCGAGGACTGAAGGGGGGACACACACGAGTCGCTGGGAGGCCGTAATGAGCTCCTCCGGTGATTAAAAAGACAGAAAACCCACTCGAGGAGGCGCCAAGGCCTCCCTAATCAAGGCCCAGCACCCAAGAGGGGGGAGGAGGAGGAGGAGGAAGGCTCCCCAGCCAAGGCTTGGCTTCTCTTTGGAAATGGGCTTCATCAAGTGTGACAATCCGAGTCCAAACCACACCCAACACATGGCCATAGAATGATAGAGTTGGAAGAGACCCCGAGGGCCATCCAGTCCGACCCTGTGCCGTGCAGGAAAAGCACAATCAACGCACCCCCGACAGATGGCCACCCAGCCTCTGCTGAATGATAAGTAGTAGTAGTAGTAGTAGTAGAGTTGGAAGAAAACCCAAGGGCCATCTAGTCCACCCCACTTCTGCCATGCAGGAAAAGCACGATCAAAGCACCCCCGACAAATGGCCACCCAGCCTCTGCTGAATGATAAGTAGTAGTAGTAGTAGTAGTAGAGTTGGAAGAAAACCCAAGGGCCATCTAGTCCACCCCACTTCTGCCATGCAGGAAAAGCACGATCAAAGCACCCCGACAAATGGCCACCCAGCCTCTGCTGAATGATAAGTAGTAGTAGTAGTAGTAGTAGTAGAGTTGGAAGAAAACCCAAGGGCCATCTAGTCCAACCCCCTTCTGCCATGCAGGAAAAGCACGATCAAAGCACCCCTGACAAATGGCCATCCAGCCTCTGCTGAATGATAAGTAGTAGTAGTAGTAGTAGTAGTAGAGTTGGAAGAAAACCAAGGCCTTCTGCCATGAAGGAAAAGCACGATCAAAGCACCCCCCGACAAATGGCCACCCAGCCTCTGCTGAATGATAAGTAGTAGTAGTAGTAGTAGTAGTAGAGTTGGAAGAAAACCCAAGGGCCATCTAGTCCACCCCACTTCTGCCATGCAGGAAAAGCACGATCAAAGCACCCCCCGACAAATGGCCACCCAGCCTCTGCTGAATGATAAGTAGTAGTAGTAGTAGTAGTAGAGTTGGAAGAAAACCCAAGGGCCATCTAGTCCACCCCACTTCTGCCATGCAGGAAAAGCACGATCAAAGCACCCCGACAAATGGCCACCCAGCCTCTGCTGAATGATAAAGTAGTAGTAGTAGTAGTAGTAGTAGAGTTGGAAGAAAACCCAAGGGCCATCTAGTCCACCCCACTTCTGCCATGCAGGAAAAGCACGATCAAAGCACCCCCGACATATGGCCACCCAGGCTCTGCTGAATGATAAGTAGTAGTAGTAGTAGTAGTAGAGTTGGAAGAAAACCCAAGGGCCATCTAGTCCACCCCACTTCTGCCATGCAGGAAAAGCACGATCAAAGCACCCCCGACAAATGGCCACCCAGCCTCTGCTGAATGATAAGTAGTAGTAGTAGTAGTAGTAGTAGTAGTAGAGTTGGAAGAAAACCCAAGGGCCATCTAGTCCACCCCACTTCTGCCATGCAGGAAAGGCACGATCAAAGCACACCCCGACAAATGGCCACCCAGCCTCTGCTGAATGATAAGTAGTAGTAGTAGTAGTAGTAGTAGTAGTAGAGTTGGAAGAAAACCCAAGGGCCATCTAGTCCACCCCACTTCTGCCATGCAGGAAAAGCACGATCAAAGCACCCCCGACAAATGGCCACCCAGCCTCTGCTGAATGATAAGTAGTAGTAGTAGTAGTAGTAGTAGTAGAGTTGGAAGAAAACCCAAGGGCCATCTAGTCCACCCCACTTCTGCCATGCAGGAAAAGCACGATCAAAGCACCCCCGACAAATGGCCACCCAGCCTCTGCTGAATGATAAGTAGTACCGGTAGTAGTAGTAGTAGTAGTAGTAGTAGAGTTGGAAGAAAACCCAAGGGCCATCTAGTCCACCCCACTTCTGCCATGCAGGAAAAGCACGATCAAAGCACCCCCGACAAATGGCCACCCAGCCTCTGCTGAATGATAAGTAGTAGTAGTAGTAGAGTTGGAAGAAAACCCAAGGGCCCTAGTCCACCCCACTTCTGCCATGATCAATGACAAATGGCCACCCAGCCTCTGCTGAATGATAAGTAGTAGTAGTAGTAGAGTTGGAAGAAAACCCAAGGGCCATCTAGTCCACCCCACTTCTGCCATGCAGGAAAAGCACAATCAAAGCACCCCTGACAGGTGGCCACCCAGCCTCTGCTGAATGATAAGTAGTAGTAGTAGTAGTAGTAGTAGAGTTGGAAGAAAACCCAAGGGCCATCTAGTCCACCCCACTTCTGCCATGCAGGAAAAGCACGATCAAAGCACCCCCGACAAATGGCCACCCAGCCTCTGCTGAATGATAAGTAGTAGTAGTAGTAGTAGTAGTAGTAGAGTTGGAAGAAACCCAAGGGCCATCTAGTCCACCCCACTTCTGCCATGCAGGAAAAGCACGATCAAAGCACCCCCGACAAATGGCCACCCAGCCTCTGCTGAATGATAAGTAGTAGTAGTAGTAGTAGAGTTGGAAGAAAACCCAAGGGCCATCTAGTCCACCCCACTGCTGCCATGCAGGAAAAGCACGATCAAAGCACCCCCCGACAAATGGCCACCCAGCCTCTGCTGAATGATAAGTAGTAGTAGTAGTAGTAGTAGTAGTAGAGTTGGAAGAAAACCCAAGGGCCATCTAGTCCACCCCACTTCTGCCATGCAGGAAAGGCACGATCAAAGCACCCCTGACAGGTGGCCATCCAGCCTCTGCTGAATGATAAGTAGTAGTAGTAGTAGTAGTAGTAGTAGAGTTGGAAGAAAACCCATTGGCCATCTAGTCCAACCCCCTTCTGCCATGAAGGAAAAGCACGATCAAAGCACCCCGACAAATGGCCACCCAGCCTCTGCTGAATGATAAGTAGTAGTAGTAGTAGTAGAGTTGGAAGAAAACCCAAGGGCCATCTAGTCCACCCCACTGCTGCCATGCAGGAAAAGCACGATCAAAGCACCCCCCGACATATGGCCACCCAGGCTCTGCTGAATGATAAAGTAGTAGTAGTAGTAGTAGAGTTGGAAGAAACCCAAGGGCCATCAAGTCCACCCCACTTCTGCCATGCAGGATCTGCACGTTCATAGCACCCCGACAAATGGCCACCCAGCCTCTGCTGAATGATAAGTAGTAGTAGTAGTAGTAGAGTTGGAAGAAAACCCAAGGGCCATCTAGTCCACCCCACTTCTGCCATGCAGGAAAAGCACGATCAAAGCACCCCCGACAAATGGCCACCCAGCCTCTGCTGAATGATAAGTAGTACCGGTAGTAGTAGTAGTAGTAGTAAAGTAGGAAGAAAACCCAAGGGCCATCTAGTCCACCCCACTTCTGCCATGCAGGAAAAGCACGATCAAAGCACCCCGACACATGGCCACCCAGGCTCTGCTGAATGATAAGTAGTAGTAGTAGTAGTAGTAGAGTTGGAAGAAAACCCAAGGGCCATCTAGTCCACCCCACTTCTGCCATGCAGGAAAAGCACGATCAAAGCACCCCCCGACAAATGGCCACCCAGCATCTGAATGAATGATAAGTAGTAGTAGTAGAGTTGGAAGAAAACCCAAGGGCCATCTAGTCCACCCCACTTCTGCCATGCAGGAAAAGCACAATCAAAGCACCCCTGACAGGTGGCCACCCAGCCATAATAATAATAATAATAATAATAATAATAATAATAATAATAGAGTTGGAAGAGACCCCATGGGCCATCTAGTCCACCCCCCTTCTGCCTTGCAGGAAAAGCACCCCTGACAGATGGCCACCCGGCCCTAATAATAATAATAATAGTAATAATATAGTTGGAAGAGACCCCATGGGCCATCTAGTCCACCCCACTTCTGCCATGCAGGAGGGGCACGATCAAAGCACCCCTGACAGGTGGCCACCCACCCAGCCATAATAATAATAATAATAATAATAGAGTTGGAAGATACCCCATGGCCCATCTAGTCCAGTCCACCCCCTTCTGCCTTGCAGGAAAAGCACCCCTGACAGATGGCCACCCAGCCTTAATAATAATAATAATAATAATAATAATAATACTAGAGTTGGAAGAGACCCCATGGGCCATCTAGTCCACCCCCTTCTGCCTTGCAGGAAAAGCACCCCTGACAGATGGCCACCCGGCCCTAATAATAATAATAATAGTAATAATATAGTTGGAAGAGACCCCATGGGCCATCTAGTCCACCCCACTTCTGCCCCTGACAGGTGGCCACCCAGCCATAATAATAATAATAATAATAATAATAATAATAGAGTTGGAAGAGACCCCATGGGCCATCTAGTCCAGTCCACCCCCTTCTGCCTTGCAGGAAAAGCACCCCTGACAGATGGCCACCCAGCCTTAATAATAATAATAGTAATAATATAGTTGGAAGACACCCCATGGGCCATCTAGTCCACCCCACTTCTGCCATGCAGGAGGGGCACGATCAAAGCACCCCTGACTGGTGGCCACCCACCCACCCAGCCATAATAATAATAATAATAGAGTTGGAAGATCCCCCATGGGCCATCTAGTCCACCCCCCTTCTGCCTTGCAAGAAAAGCACCCCTGACAGATGGCCACCCAGACATAATAATAATAGTAATAGTAATAATATAGTTGGAAGAGACCCCATGGGCCATCTAGTCCACCCCCCTTCTGCCATGCTGGAAAGGCACGATCAAAGCACCCCTGACAATGGCCACCCACCCAGCCATAATAATAATAATAACAACAAGAACAACAGAGTTGGATGAGACCCCATAGGCCATCTAGTCCAACCTCCTGCAATGCAGAAAAAGCACAATCAAAGCACCCCTGACAGGTGGCCATCCAGCCTCTGTCTATTGATGAAAAGTAGTAGTAGTAGTAGTAGTAATAATAATAATAATAATAATAATAATATAGTCGGAACCAACCCCATGGGCCATCTAGTCCACCTCCTTTCTGCTTGCAGGAAAAGTGCCCCTGACAGATGACCACCCAGTAATAATAATAATAATAATAATAATAATAATAGAGTTGGAAGAGAACCAATGGGCCATCCAGTCCACCCCCCCCCCCACTTCTGCCATGCAGGAAAAGCACGATCAAAGCACCCCTGACAGGTGGCCACCCAGCAATAATAATAATAATAATAATAATAATCGGTTAGGAATAAATGGTTCACAGCTCTTTGTGTCCTTTATTGCAATGCCAGGTAGGTTTGCCAGCGAGGCAGTGGCCTCGATCCTTCTGCAAAAGCCAGGCCAAGACGTCCTTACAATCCTTACGGGGTGCCTTCCAGGCAGGATTTCTCCCACAAGCATTGCCCTGCGCGGCGGCCCCTCTTGACCTGACATCGCTGTCCAAGCGGCACTTGACCAAAAGCCAGCGTCCCATTCTGTGCCAAAGCCATTTCGAGAGAGGAACGCAGGAGGACGACGCGGCAGACACGCATGGGGGCTGTGTGTGGCCTGTGAGAATCCTCACCCCAGCAGCTCCTTCGTCTTGGCGGCCAGCAGCTTCTCCATTTCGGCCGTGGCGTCGTCCGTCATTTGCTGGACCTGCGGCCAAATTGGGGGAAGAAGAAGGAACACAGGAGGAGGTGCGCGCCTTCGATGGATTGTCAGAAAGATCAAAAATTAACAAGGTCTTTTTTAATTATAAAAATGTGAGTTAAATAATAATAAAGGGAAATAATAAAGGGTTAAATAAAAAATAATAATAAATAAATAATAATAATAATAAATGGATGCAATGACTCAGCAAAACCTGTAGTTCAATATAAACACGTGTGCCTCCTAATAGCCCTCAGTCTGTGACAGGGCTTTGTGGGAGTAGGCCTCAGTATGAGAAGGCTTCAGTGTTAGTTCGCCTCCGTCTGTGAGAGAAGCCTCAGTGTGAGGTAGGCCTCAGTGTGTTAGTAGGCCTCAGTATGAGAAGGCTTCAGTGTTAGTTCACCTCCGTCTGTGAGAGAAGCCTGTGTGTGAGGTAGGCCTCAGTATGAGAAGGCTTGTGTTAGTTCGCCTCCATCTGTGAGAGAAGCCTCAGTGTGAGGTAGGCCTCAGTGTGTTAGTCGGCCTCAGTATGAGAAGGCTTCAATGTTAGTTCACCTCAGTCTGTGAGAGAAGTCTGTGTGTGAGGTAGGCCTCAGTATGAGAAGGCTTGTGTTGAATCGCCTCGGTCTGTGAGAGAAGCCTCAGTGTGAGGTAGGCCTCAGTGTGTTAGTAGGACTCAGTATAAGAAGGCTTCAGTGTTAGTTGAGAGAAGCCTCTGTGTGAGGTAGGCCTCAGTGTGTTTGTAGGCCTCAGAATGAGAAGGCTTCAGTGTTTCGTAGTTGGCGTCCGTCTGTGAGAGAAGCCTCAGTGTGAGGTAGACCTCAGTGTGTTAGTAGGCCCCAGTATGAGAAGGCTTCAATGTTAGTTCGCCTCTGTCTGTGAGAGAAGCCTCAGTGTGAGGTAGGCCTCAGTGTGTTAGTAGGACTCAGTATAAGAAGGCTTCAGTGTTAGTTCACCTCCTTCTGTGAGAGAAGCCTCTGTGTGAGGTAGGCCTCAGTGTGTTTGTAGGCCTCAGTATGAGAAGGCTTCAGTGTTACGTAGTTGGCTTCCGTCTGTGAGAGAAGCCTCAGTGTGAGGTAGGTCTCAGTGTGTTAGTAGGCCCCAGTATGAGAAGGCTTCAATGTTAGTTCACCTCCGTCTGTGAGAGAAGCCTCTGTGTGAGGTAGGCCTCAGTATGAGAAGGCTTCAGTGTTAGTTCGCCTCTGTCTGTGAGAGAAGCCTCTGTCTCTGGTAGGCCTCAGTGTGTTAGTAGGCCTCAGAAGGCTTCAGTGTTAGTTCACCTCCATCTGTGAGAGAAGCCTCAGTGTGAGGTAGGCCTCAGTGTGTTAGTAGGCCTCAGTATAAGAAGGCTTCAGTGTTAGTTCACCTCCGTCTGTGAGAGAAGCCTCAGTGTGAGGTAGGCCTCAGTGTGTTAGTAGGCCTCAGAAGGCTTCAGTGTTAGTTCACCTCCGTCTGTGAGAGAAGCCTCAGTGTGAGGTAGGCCTCAGTGTGTTAGTAGGCCTCAGAAGGCTTCAGTGTTAGTTCACCTCCGTCTGTGAGAGAAGCCTCTGTCCTTGGTAGGCCTCAGTGTGTTAGTAGGCCTCAGAAGGCTTCGGTGTTAGTTCACCTCCGTCTGTGAGAGAAGCCTCAGTGTGAGGTAGGCCTCAGTGTGTTAGTAGGCCCCAGTATGAGAAGGCTTCAATGTTAGTTCGCCTCTGTCTGTGAGAGAAGCCTCAGTGTGAGGTAGGCCTCAGTGTGTTAATAAGACTCAGTATGAGAACACCTCACCGGGTAGGGTGTTCAACTGTGGAACCCACTGCCCCAAGATGACCAATGATGCTATGGCATTATGGGGCAGTGAGTTCCACAACTGAACTCCCACCCCAGTGAAGCAATCGTACTGCAAGAAGGAAACGGACCCCACGGTACCTGCTTCTCTATCAGCCGGACAGTGTCTTCGGAGACGGTGCCTTTGGCCTTCTTGGTCCGGCTGACAGCCGCGGCCCGCACCTTCCGCAGGGAATCCTTGGCCTTGTTGGTCAGCTGCTTGGCCACGACAGCGAGGCCCTCCCGGTGTTCGCGAGTCACCCTGGACGACCGAAAAGGAAAAAAAGCTTGGGCAAAAGAAGTCTCCAGACTGACCGCTTATTTTCGCCTCTCCCGTTTGGCAGAGGCAAAAATCTTCGAAGTATTGCCTTTTGGCCAGCTTGATTAGCACTGAATAGCCTTGCAGCTTCAAACCTGGCTGCTTCCTGCCTGGGGGAATTCTTGGTTGGTGAGTGTTAGCTGGCCCTGACAGTTTCCTGTCTGGAATTCCCCTGTGTTTTTTTTAGTGTTGCTCTTTATTTACTGTCCTGATTCTAGAGTTTGTAATATTGGTAGCCTTTGAAGCTTATTATTATTATTATTATTATTAGATTGGGGAACCGGCGGTGCCCCGGTCATTTGAGAAGTGTAGCAGGATGTAGGGTCATGGGGGCTCTGTGTGCCAAGTTTGGTCTTGATCCATCAGTATTGGGAGTTGCAGTGGTATCATGAAATTACTGAAGGTAGTGCAAATCCCATCATCTGTGGTCCACCCTCCTCCAACCTGCAGCAGGATGTAGAGTGGGTCATGGGGGCTGTGTGTGGCAAGTTTGGTCTGTATTGGTGAATGGATGAGGGTTGCATTGTTTTGAGGAAGTGAGTGAAGGTACTTCAAGTCCCATCATCCGTGGTCCGTCTCAGACAAAACTGCACCAGGATGTAGAGTGGGTCATGAGGGCTCTGTGTGCCAGGTTTGGTCTTGATCGGTCATTGGATTAGGTTTGTAGCAGTCTTGGAAAGTGAGGGAAGGTACTGCAAGTCCCATCATCCATGTTCTGGCCCCCTCCAAACTTCAGTAGGATGTAGAGTGGGTCACTGGGGCTCTGTGTGCCAAGTGTGGTCTTTATCGGTGTTTGTTGGGGGCCGCAGTGGTTTGTGGGTGTGAAAGTACTACAAATCCCATCATCCATTGTCAGTCCTCCCACGAACCTCACCAGGATGTGAAGGTAGTCATGGGGATTATGTGTGCCAAGTTTGGTCTCGATCAGTAATTGGATAAGGGTTGCAGCGGACTTGGGAAGTGAGTAAAGGTGCTTCAAGTCCCATCATCCATGGTCCGCCCTCCTGCGAACTGCACCAGGACGTAGAGTGGGTAAGGGGGGTTATGTGTGCCAAGTTTGGTCTTGATTCGTCATTGGATGAGGGTCGCAGCGGCCTTGGGAAGCGGGTGTAGGTACTTCAAGTCCCATGATCCATGGACCACCCTCCTGCGAACCGCACCAGGACATAGAGTGGGTCATGGGGGCTGTGTGTGCCAAGTGTGGTCTGTAGTGGTCCGTTTTGGTGGCCTCAGTGTTCTGTGGGAACCAAAGTGTTTGAAAGTACTACAAATCCCATAATTCATGGGTCATGTCCCTCAAACCGGACCAGGATGCAAAGGGGGTCAGGGGGGTTATGTGTGCCAACTTTGGTCTTGATCAGTCATTGGATGAGGGTTGCAGTGGTCTTGGGAAATGAGTGGATGGGGTCATGGGGGTTCTGTGTGCCAAGTTTGGTCTTGATCAGTCATTGGATGATGAGCGGCCTTGGGAAGTGATGTACTTCAAGTCCCATCATCCATGGTCCGCCCTCCCTGCAAACTGCAGCAGGATGTAGAGTGGGTCATGGGGGTTCTGTGTGCCAAGTTTGGTCTTGATCAGTCATTGGATGAGGGTCGCAGCGGCCTTGGGAAGTGAGTGTAGGCACTTCAAGTCCCATCATCCATGGTCCAGCCTCCTTCAAACTGCAGCAGGATGTAGAGTGGGTCATGGGGGCTCTCTGTGCCAAGTTTGGTCTTTATCGGTCTTTGTTGGGGGCAGCTGTGGCCTGTGGGAACCAAAGTGTTTGAAAGTACTACAAATCCCATAATCCGTGGGCCATGTCTGTTGAACCGCACCAGGACGTAAAGGGGGGCAGGGGGGTTATGTGTGCCAAGTTTGGTGCAGGTCCATCACCCGCGTTGGTCGCTGTGGCCTGTGAAAGTGGCAGCCAATCAGAACGCCGCCACATACATACATACAAACCCACACTCATACAAACATTGCCTTTTATTATATACTAGCTGAGGACCCGGCGGTGCCAAGGGTTATTTGAGGAAGGCATTGTGTGCCAAGGTTGGTCCGTATCAGTTGTTCATTTGGCTCGCAGTGGTTTTGGGAAGTGAGTGAAGGATTATGGACCATGGACCATAATCCATGGTCCATCCTCCTCCAAATTGCACCAGGATGTAGGGGGTTCTGTGTGCCAAATTTGGTCTTGATCAGTCATTGAATGAGGGTCGCAGCAGTCTCGGGAAGTGAGTGGAGGTACTTCAAGTCCCATCATCCGTGGTCCATCCTCCTGAAAACTGCACCAGGGTGTAAAGTGGGTCATGGGGCTCTATGTGCCAAGTTTGGTCTTGATAAGTCACTGGATGAGAGTCGCAGTGGTCTCAGGAAGTGAGTAAAGGTACTGCAAGTCCCATCATCCATAATCCAGCCTCCCCAAACTGCACCAGAATGTTGAGTTGGCCATGGGGGCACTCTTTGCCAAGTTTTGTCTTTATTGGTAATTGGATGAGTGCCGCTGTGGTCTCAGGGAGTGGAGGTACTTCAAGTACCATCATCCATGGTCCATCCTATCATACCCATGGGTCATGGGAGCTCTGTGTGCCAAGTTTGGTCTTGATCAGCATTGGATGAGTGTAGGTCAGGAAGGAGTGGTCTCTGATAAGGGTTGCAGCGGACTTGGGAAGTTTGGTGCTTTGTCCCATCATCCATGGTCCGTCCTGCGAACTTGGATGGGAAGGGGGGGTCAAGTTTGGTCTTGTCTCAGGAAGCCTTGGGAAGCGGGTGTAGGTACTTCAAGCCCCATCATCCATGCTCTGCTCTTCTCCAAACTGCACCAGGACATAGTGTGAGTGGAGGTACTTCAAGCCCCATCATCCATGCTCTGCTCTTCTCCAAACTGCACCAGGACATAGAGTGGGTTATGGGGGCTCTGTGTGCCAAGTTTGATATTTATTGGTCTTTGTTGTGGGCCACAGTGGTCTCTGGGAAGCAAAGCGCTTTGAAGTACTACAAATCCCATAATCCGTGGTTCATCTTTCCCAAACTGCACCAGGACGTAAAGGGCATCATGGGGGTTATGTGTGGCAAGTTTGGTCCAGGTCCAGGATGTAGAGTGGGTCTTGGGGGTGTCACCCGTGCTGGTCAGAGTAAGTGAGTGAAGGTTCTGCAAGTCCTTCAAACTGCACCAGGATGTAGAGTGGGTCTTTTGGGGGGGTCTGTGTGCCAACTGTAGTCTTGTTCTGTCATTGTTGGGGGCCTTGTCAGGAAAATAAAGTTAAGTAAGCCTTACTGTCAATTCAGGCTGAGGCCTAGTCAGGAGAATCAAGTTGAGGAAGCCTTACTGTCAATTCAGGCTGAGGCCTAGTCTCGAAAATCAAGTTGAGGAAGCCTTACTGTCAATTCAGGCTGAGGCCTAGTTTGTAAAATCAGCTGAAGGAAGCGTTTTTGTAAAGATCTCTGTCTGGCACCTTTGAGATTTGGGATGTTGGAATGCTGGCCTATCCATGGCCCAGCCTCCCTCAAACTGCACCAAGGCGTAAAGTGGGTCTTGGGGGTTCTGTGTGCCAAGTTTGGTTTTGTTGTCTCATTGTTGGGGGCTGCAAAGTGCTTTGGACTGAAACTCCCACCATGCCTGACTGCCTCAGGGCTTTTCCTCACCCCCCTCTGGCACTTTTGAGTTTCGGAATGTTCGTGTTGGCTGGCCAATGGGAGTTGTTTATGCAAATAATCCCACAGTGGGACCCAATCAGAAAGCTGCCACATATCCTTCCGCCCTCCGGATACAAACATACATACATACAAACATTCCGCTTTATAAAGGTATAGAGATAGAGATCATTATTATTTTGTATTGTGTTTTTCGAACTATAAGCAAAGTTTGGGATTGTCAGCCGACTTGAGCCACACATCGTCCTGATTGAAGCCACCCTGGCAGAAAGGCAGGCCTTGCTTACTTGGGGACGGGGACGCGCAGGAGGGGTCCGTCCGCTTCCGGATTGAGGCCCATCCCACTCTCTCGGATGGCCTTCACGGCCGCAGCTGTGCTCTGCAAAGGGAGGAAGGCGGAGATCAAACAGTCAGGGGGAATTAGCCAATAATTACTGCCAGGCGCGGCGTCTCCGTTGACGGAGAGCAATCCGCCTTGACAGAACATGGAAACGTTTAAGTCCAGTGACCGGCCGGGATCAGGACGTTACGTCCGGCGAGCGGCGCTTTGATCAAGCGGCATCGGAGGGATGGCACGGCGCGGGATGCGAGAAGGCGGGGGGTCGAGAGAGAGAGAGAAAGCCACAAAATGGAAACCATCCCGACGCTTTTGAGGCAACGCAGGCGGCCAGGGGATTCCCCCCGGGACGGGGGACGGGACTCTGGACTTTGCCAAGCGCCGGATGAAAGGTCCCGGGATCCAATTCCGCTCCTAACTCGTTCCACATTGCGGCGGGGGAAACACGTGAAACCGAAAAAGGGATTAGCGGGAAGCCTGGGCTTCGCGGTTGGGGGGCTTCGGAGCGTCGTTGGAGAGAAAACAGGGGCGGGGGTTGCAACCAAGAGGCACCCGTCCTCTTTGGTGGGCCAAACCCTCAGCCTTGCCAAGCGGAAGAGTCGTAGAGATCTTTGACTCGACTGCGTTTGGCCCAATTCGTTGTGGTTTCGAGAGCCAAGAGTCAAGGGTTTACATCAGGCATGGGCAAACTGGCGCCCTCCCTCCAGGTGTTTTGGACTTCAACTCCCACAATTCCTAGCAGCTGGTAGGCCTCCTCGCGAGTTGGGAGCTGCGCGCGCAGGTCTGTCTTCCCCGAGCCCGACATGTAAACAAGGCCTGGGCCAACTTCGGCCCTCTATTCAGGTGTTTTGGACTTCCACTCCCACAGGTCCTAGGCTGGTAGGAATTGTGGGAGTTGCGAGTCCAAAACACCTGGATGGAGGGCCGAAGTTTACCCTTGTGACTCCCTCCCGCCATCGAGGGCTGTTGTTTACCAGGATCCCCCAACTTCCTTTGCTTCGCCTTGTGCCAACTCGCAGAGGAAGTTGTTGTCATACGGGCCACGGCCACAACTGCTTACAGCCGGGTTCTGTCCATATTTCTCCACAGTTGAGAGGGTTGGGGTGGCACTCTCGCAGTGCAGTATAGGGTTGGCTCTGAAGTAAAGCCTATAGCGGGCCCGCCCAACAGGCGGCCCGCGGGCTGCACACGGCCCACCAGTCACTTGGATCTGGCCCTCCTACAATAAAAAAAATCAATAAATAAAAATTCTGATTTAAAAAAAAATCCCAAAAAAAGTGCGCATGCGCGCGGTGGCGCAAGCGCCATCCACAGCTGCCGCCCCCTTTGCTCTGCTCCCCATGGCTTCGCCCTCCCTCCTATAGCGTCACGCCGGGTGGCAGAAGCGAGCGATTTGGCCCGCTTCTGTCACCCGGCGTGACGCTGTAGGAGAGAGGGAGGAGCCAAGGGGACAGCGTCACGCCGGGCGGTAGAAGCGGACGAAAATGCCCCCTGCGATCGGCCCTGCCCCCGCGATCGACCCCGGGCCCGCTGCGGCATCCCAGGTGATCAGTCACCGGAATTCCGGCCCTTGGGCCGGTAGAAGTTGGACAGCCCTGGCCTATAGGGCAGGAGTAGGGAACCTATGGCTCGGGAGCCAGGTGTGGCTCTTTTCATGAATGCATCTGGCTCTCCAGAGCAGCCCGGGCCTTGGTTTCCCAGCATGCAGCAGGGAGGAGTGACGCAAATGCGCCGCGACTGCTGCTTCCACGCCGCCATCGACGCCATCGCCGCCTCTTCCTCATCCCCTGCTCTCGGGGACCTGTGTCCTCTTCACGGGGATGGCGGAGCCCGGCGGCAGCGCCTTGTCTTCGTCTTCCTTTTCGTCGGCCGCGACAGGCCTCGGGGGAGACGGCGGAGGCAGCCCTGGTCCTGGCGCCGCGGCCCCAGACTCGCTGCCCCCAGAGGACGCCCAGGTCGTCCTCATCGTCACCTTCCGGAGGCACTGCCTCGCTGATGTCGACACCAAGGTCCACCTTTGCCCCGCACCCTCCTCCCCCTTCCTTCCTTCCTCTTCCTTTCTTTTTCTTTTTCCTCCCTCTTCCTTCCTTTCTCCCCTTCACCCTTTCCTTCTCCATCTCTCCTTCCTTTTCCCTTCCCTCTCTCCCCTTCCTTCTTTCCTCCATTCTCTCTCTTCCTTCCTTTCTTCCCTTCACCCTTTCCTTCTCTCCTTCCTTTTCCCTCCCTCTCTTCCATTCCTTCTTTCCTCCATTCTCCTCCCTCCCTCCCCCTTCCTTCCGTCCTTCCTTCATTTTCCCTTTTCCCCTCTTTTTCTTTCTTTCTTTTTCCTCCCTCTCTCCCTACCTTCTTTCCTCCCTCCCTCTTCGTTCGTTCCTTCCTTCCTCTTCCATTCTTTCCTTCTCTCCTTTCTTTTCCCTCCCTCTCTCCCCTTCTTTCCTCCATTCTCCCTCCCTCCCTCTTCCTTCCCTCCTTCCTCTTCTATTCTTTTCCCCCAAGTCTTCCTTTCCTTCTCCTTCCTTCACTTTCACTTCCCTCTCTCTCCCCTTCTTTCTTTTCTTCTTTTCCCTTCATTATTTTACTTTTTCCTCACTCCCTTTCCTTTCTTTTCCCCACCCTTTCCTTTCCTCCCTTCCCATTTCCTTCTTTCTTTTCCCCTCCTTGTCTCCTGCTTTTCTTTTCTTCCTTTTCCATTGTTTGTTCTTCTTTTCTTTCTTTCTCTCCCCCCCTCCTTTATTTCCTCTGTCTGTTTTTCTTTCCCCCTTCTTTCCTTCCGCCTTCTCTTCCTTCCCAGAGTCCTGAGCGTGCCTTTTGCAGAGCCAGGTCTGAAGTGTCCCCTAATTCTGCCGGGGAAATCCTTTTCTCATCGTATGTATGTATAGACTCACATTTAGTTGAATTCAGTCTTAAAATATATAATTTATATTATATGGCTCGGACTGAAATAAATTTCCAAATATTTTGCTTTCATGGCAAAATATTTGGAAATTTGGAAAAAGGTTCCCGACCCCTGCTATATGGGTTGATGAGGCCCAGCCTCCGCAGCAGCCTCATGCGAACTCTGTTCCTCTCTGCCTTCCCGCAGAGCCTGGGAGCCAGATGCAATCATCAAAAGAGCCACACCTGGCTCCCGACCCATAGGTTCCCGACCCCTGGTCTAGGTCAAGGTTATTGGAATTGTGGGGACAGGACAAGCAACAAAGACAGACTCGCTTTTCCCAGAGGCTTAGAGATAAGGAGAGGAGAAGCAGGTGCGTGCGGAATGATGTCATGGGAGGGATTCAAGGTATTTCAAACTGGTTCCTGCAGGTACAATCTTTTGCGACAGCAACAATGTCTTCAGGTGGGTGTGGTTTGTAGTGAAGAGGTGTTTCAGGGCTCTAGTGCGGTGGTTCTCACTGTGGGTCCCCAGGTGTTTTGGCCTACAACTCCCAGAAATCCCAGCCAAAAACATCTGGGGACCCACAGGTTGAGAACCACTGCTCTAGTGCAACAATGTCCAGGTGGCCAGAGCAGCATTTTTCCCTGGCCAGGCAACTGTAGCGCACCTCTCTCTCATTTCTTTCCTTCTGATTTGGAAATTGTTTAGTGGGAAAACACAGCACTGGAGACCGACCCAGTATCGCACTGACTGACCTCCGGGAAGTTGCTCATGTTGACCAGGATGAGCTGGGGAGTCTTCAGGGAGACTTGTGCCAGCTGGTTCAGAGGGAACTTCCCGTCCTTCGTCGAGACCATGATATGATCCAGGGCTCCTGGAATAAGAAGGACAATGGTTATTTCCAGGACAGGGACATATATATCAGGTTTCCCCTGACATTACGTCTGGTCGTGTCCGACTCTGTAAGCGGTGCTCATCTCCATTTCTAAGCCGAAGAGCAGGTGTTGTCCATAGACACCTCCAACGTCAGGTTGGCATGACTGCATGGAGTGCCATTACCTTCCCACCGGAGTGGTACCTGTTGATCTTCTCACATGTGCATGTTTTCAAATTGCTAGGTTGGCAGGAGCTGTTGCTAACAGCGGGAGTAACACAAACAGCAGTGTGAAAATGCCAAATGGAATCAGACTCTATAGGCTTAGTGTTGTAGATCGAAGAAAACACCCAAAGTATGCAAAATATGTCTCTATATTAACACATTAGTGTAAATAAACACATGGTATATCACATCAAACATACAATGATACAAACAGAAGGAGGCGCCAGGTGAAATATGCTCCCAAAAGTACTTGCCCTATGGCGAATGGTTGCTGGAAAAGGTCCGCTCTCTGTGTCAAGCTGTATAGCGGCTCGGGTTCAGCGTGGGCCGATACCCGAGCAGGGAGAGGAGGCGCTGAGTGATGACGCGTCACAGCGCCAGATGCGGCCGTCGTGAGATCAATATTGCAGTGGTGACGCCAGCACGTTGGGAGTGGTATGTGGGATACCCCAGAGGAATGAAAACATGGATGGGGAAATCCCGTGTAGTCGAGGGAATCCTCGGCGTCCTATCAATCCAGCCTGGCGGTCTCGCGTCACTATGGTGCTCTGTATGAGCCGAAAACCATAGTAGGGAATCCCTGGAAGCGACACGGGAGGGGGTGATGGGATCACAGGCGGGTGGGTTGGATTCACAAAAACACAAAGCAGTCCGATTAAGAGCTTCAATGCTCCAAAGGGGCAGAATTACCCCAGACTGGACATGGAGGAAGAGGCGGTGTGGCTTCTTCTTCACATGAAGGCTTGGAGGTTTAGCAGAGCCGACGGCCAGCAGATGTCATGTATTTTCCGCGGGTTTTTTGAAACCGTTTGAAGGCCCCATAGGCTCCTTGTTCAAGGCTCTTGTAGCTATACCAAGCAGTAGTCACATATCAGGTAGAGAGATGCACATAACCCTGTTCCATGTGGATTAGGGTGACCACTGCTGTTTGTGTTAGTCTTCATTACCAGCCAGCTCATTTTTCTTTAGCTAACAGCGGGAGCTCACCCCACTCCCCGGATTCAAACCGTCAACCTTTTGGTCAGCAAATTCAGGAGCTCAGCAGATTAACCCATTGTGCCGCCAAGAGCAACATATATATATATATATAGAGAGAGAGAATATAATATATAATAGTACATATAATATATGGAATATAATATATAATATTCCATATATATATATTTGGGGAAAATATGGAATATTTTCCCCAAATATGTGAGAAGGAACGGGCGGCTGTTGAATACTGGCATGCATATATAATGTGGGCATTTGCATAAATGCAGAATAAGAATGGACAGGATTTTTAAAAATATTATTATATTTATTATTATATTTATTATTATTATTATAAATAAAAAGTTCCCAGCCAATGGTTGAATATTTCACTGTCTTTGGTCTAGGAAAACTGGGTCTTTTGATGAAATGGTAGAGATAATGATAATAAAATAAAATATTTTATTATTATTCATTATTTTATTATATATAAATAATAATAAAATATTTTATTATTATTTATTATTATTTTCCCCAAATATGTGAAAAGGAAAGGGGTGCTTTTGAATACTGGCATGCATATATAATGTGGGCATTTGCATAAATGCAGAATAGGAATGGACAGGATTTAAAAATATATTATTATTATTATTATTATTATTATTATAAATAAAATGTTCCCAGCCAATGGTTGAATATTTCACTGTCTTTGGTCTAGATCAGTGTTTCCCAACCAGTGTGCTGTGGCACACTAGTGTGCCGTGAGCGATCATCAGGTGTGCCGTGGGAAATTGAGACCTCCAATACACTTCCTTACCCCTCCTGCCAAACACTTTTTCTTCTCCACTCGGGCTCCCTTCTTCCCAGCCTCGCTCTGCTCGCTTCACCTCGCTTTCGTCTGGGTGAGCAGAGCGCAGTAGCACCCGCACGGTCATGCCTTCCTCCCTCCCCCCTCCCCCCCTGAACACGCTCAGGCTGCCCCCTCAGATCAAAATGGCGACAGAAGCGGCAGTGTAGAAGAAAAAGTAAGTGTTGGGCAGGAGGGGGAAGAAAGGGCACAAAGGGGACGGGGGAGGAAGAGGTCTCTGTCGAAAGCTGGCATGGGCAAACTTGGACCTTACAGGTGTTTTGGACTCCAACTCCCACCATTCCTAGCAGCCTCAGGCCCTTTTCCTTCCCCCCCCCTCAGCCACTTAAGCAGGGAAGGGCCTCCGGCTGTTAGGAATGGTGGGAGTTGAAGTCCAAAGCACCCAGAGGGCTGAAGTTTTCCCATGCCTGTTTTAGGGACCTTAAAGAGGTGAGCCTCCTTCCAACATTGTGATTCTGGATAGAAAACAAACAATAACATAACATAACATTGTTTGAGTCCACAGTGCTCTCTGGGTGTAGGTGAACTACAACTTCCAAACTCAAGGTCAATTCCCAAGCAAACCCTTTCAGTACTTTCTGTTGGTGATGAGAGTTCAATATGCCAAGTTTGGTTCAATTCCATTGTTGCAAGAGTTCAGGATGCTCTTTGATTGTGTGTTAACTATAAATCCCAGAAACTGTAACTCCCAAATGTCAAGGTCTATTTTCCCCAAACTCCATCTGTGTTCACATTTGGGCATATTGAGTATTCATGCCAAGTTTGGTCCTGATCCAACATTGTTTGAGTCCACAGTGCTCTCTGGATATAGGTGAACTACAACTCCAAAACCCAAGGTCAATGCCCACCAAACTCTTATAGTATTTTCTCTTGGTTGTGGGAGTCCTGTGTGGGAAGTTTGTGTCTTTCTGCCATTCCTGCCAGGATTTCTATGTTGCGTTCATCGAAACAGGCCCAGGTTTCACACGGAGTGTATAAATACATTTAAAAACATATCAACTATATGTATTACTGTTTTAGAGTGTCATTTTGTGTCATTTTGGTTGGTGGTGTGCCCCAGGATTTTGGAAATGTAAAAAATGTGCCACGGCTCAAAAAAGGTTGGTCTAGGAAAACTAGGTCTTTTGATGAAATGGTAGAGATAATAATAATAAAATAAAATAATAATCACATAAATAATTAAAATACTAACAACATAAATAATATCAACTAAAGTAACAGTAATGAAGTAAATAATAATAATAATCACATAAATAATTAAAATACTAACATTAATAATATCTGGTCTAGGAAAACTGGGTCTGTGGATGAAATGGTAGATGACGGGGGAAGTCCAGAGGCCGCTCCCCTGTTTCCACTCCGCCGACCTTCCTCTGCGTCTTGATGACAATCTCCAAAGGGGTTAATTTGGTGGCAATTGCCCCTTTCCTGCCTGGGCCCAGCGTTTCCCTCCCGGCCATCTGCAAACGCTTGGCGTCCGAAGCAGCAGCAGACAACTTCCACTTGTCTTGGCCGCCGGCAGGAAGCCATTAGCCATAAATGGGCCTTTCCTGGTTAAGCACAGGGAGGGTTACGTTCTTCGTATGGGACGGGATTGCGGAAACATCCCAGCGGCTAATGCTTCAACGCTGCTCTCCCTGGGTCTCCTGGGTCACCCTTTGCATCCACACATGCGGGAGGAACGCAGTTTGATCCCACTCAGTGCTACGGAAGCCTAGGGTGCAGTGGAGTCAAATGGCAGGGAAGGAGATTCCACCTGAGCATGAGCAAGAACTTCCTGACTGTTCAGCAGTGGAACTCTCTGCCTCAGAGTCTGGTGAAAGCTTTGAAACAGAAGGCTGGGTGGCCATCTGTCGGGGGTGCTTTGATGCTGCATGGAAAAAGGGGGTTGGACTAGATGTCTCATGTGGTTTCTTCCAACTCTATGACTCTCTATCTATCTAGATTTGATTTATGGCTGGATGGCCATCTGTCGGGAGTGCTTTGATGGTGTCTTCCTGCCTGGAAGAAGGGGGTTACACTGGATGACCTTTAGGGTTCCCTTCCAAATCTATGACTCTGTATGTATGCATGTATGTATCTATTCTATCTACCTATATCTTATCTATGGCTACATGGCCATCTGTCAGGAGGGCTTTGATGTTGGCACAATAAGAGAGTTGGACTGGATGACCTTTGGGGTTCTCTTCCAAATATTTGACTCTATCTATCTACTTACTTACCTATATTTGATCTATGCCTGGGTGGCCATCTGTCAGGCAGGCCCAGATTACCCATAAGGCCACACTAGGCCATGGCCTATGGCGTAGGCCTAGGGGGGCGCCAGATCAAGGACCAAAAAAAATATATGTTTAAACAAAACCGCAACGTGTGGCGTAATGACAATCTCTCTCTCGGGGGAGGGCAGGGGAGAGCGCTGCGAGGGGGTGGGGGAGGAGGGAATGGCGCCCCCCTCTCGCCATTGCCCCCGCCCCCTTGTCAAGGAAGGAGGGCGCGAGGAGGAAGTGGCGGAGGGAAGCCCCGCCCCTGGGGCTGCTGCCGCGCATGCCCAGCAGCGCTCCGGGGGCGGGGCTTCCCTTCCTCCTCCTCCCTGCGACCGCCTTCCTTGACTGAAGGAAGGCAGTCGTGGCGAGGAGGAGAAAGGGGCGGAGGAAAGCCCCGCCCCCGGGCTCGCTGCCGTGCATGCTCAGCAGCGGCCCCGGGGGCGGGGCTTCCAAGGTGTGGCCTAGGGCAGTCATTGTCAACCGGTGTGACGCAGCACACCAGTGTGCCGTGCGAGAGCATGTGGTGTGCCGCGAAAACGTCCCCTCCCCCCGCCTTTCTTCCCCCTCCTGCTGCTGCTTGGAGGAGGAGGCCAAGCGGGCGGAGGCGGATCCGGGCCTACCGGGTGAGGCGGGCTCTGAGGTCTTGTGTGTGTGTGAGAGAAAGGAGAGGGTTGGAGGAGCGGGAGGGTGCCGGACTGGGGGAGGCTTTTCCGCCTGGCCTTCGTGCCCTTCCGAAGTGGGAAGGACGCGAGAGCCGGGCGAAAAGCTTCCCCCACGAGCCAACGAGGCCTGCGGGAGGCTTTTCCACCTGTCCCCGCGCCCTTCCCAAATTGGGCTGGCGAGGGGGCCAGGAGGTGCACTTCCCCGAGGCAGCAAGGTCCTCGCTGCCTCAGGGAGGCGTCTCCGCCTGTCCCCGCGCCCTTCCCAATTGGGGACGGGCGAGGGGGCCAGGAGGTACACTTCCCCGAGGCAGCAAGGTCCTTGCTGCCTCAGGGAGGCGTCTCCGCCTGTCCCCCGCACCCTTCCCAATTGGGGACGGGCGAGGGGGCCAGGAGGTACACTTCCCCGAGGCAGCAAGGTCCTTGCTGCCTCAGGAAATCTCCGCCTGTCCCCCGCACCCTTCCCAAATTGAGGACGGGCGAGGGGGGCAGGAGGAGCGCTTCCCCCAGGCAGCGACTTTGAAGTTGCAAGGCCATTAAATGCTAATCAGCATGGCCATTTGCAACATTCACACTTGCCTAAAGCAAGCAAGAGTTCTTTCTTCCACCCTGGACATTATTCCACAGATATATACACCTCACTTGCCTAGTTTCTAACAGCTTACCACCTCTGAGGATGCCTGTCATAGATGTGACTGAAACGTCAGGAGAGAATGCTTCTGGAACATGGCCATACAGCCTGAAAAAATCAGAGCAACCCGGTGATTCTGGCCATGAAAGCCTTTAGCAAAAGCTCTTTGATTTCTGCCAGGATATCTATGTTGTGTTCATTGAAACAGGCCCAGGTTTCACACCAAGTGTATACTTTTAAAATCATATTAACTATATGTATTACTGTGTTAGAGTGTCATTTTGTTTCATTTTGGTTGGTGGTGTGCCCCGGGATTTTTTAAATGTCAAAAGTGTGCCTCGGCTCAAAAAAGGTTGAGAAACACTGGCCTAGGGCACCAAAAGGAGTTAATCTGGGCCTGCTGTCGAGAGGACTTTGGTAGTGTCTTCCTGCCTGGCATCATAAGGGTGTTGGACTGGATGGCCCATGGGGGTCTCTTCCAAATCCATTATTCTGATCCACCTATGTATATATTTATTTATTATATCTATCTAGATCCGATCTATGGCTGGATGGTCTCTTCCAAATCTATGACTCTCTATCTATCTATCTATCTATCTCTGATCTTCTGGTCTGTAGCTGGATGGTCATCTGTCAGGAGGGCTTTCATGGTGTCTCCCTGCCTGGCAGAAAGGAGATGGACTGGATGGGCCATGAGGGTCTCTTCCAATGGGGGTTAGACTTTAGAAGTTCCCTTCCAAATCTATGACTCTGTATGTATGCATGCATGTATCTATTCTACCTACCCATATCTTATCTATGGCTACATGGCCATCTGTCAGGAGGGCTTTGATGTGTCTTCCAAATTTATGACTCTGTATGTATGTCTGTATCTATTCTATCTATCTATCTATCAGCACTATTTGCTGCTCGAGAGTCCATCAGAGTAATAATAAGATTGTATTTCTATCCCGTTCTATCTCCTTCTTTGGATGGCCATCTGTCAGGAGGGCTTTGATGGTGTCTCAAATTCTGGTGTGTGCTCAATTCCGCCTCTGTGTCCCTTGTTAAAAGGACGAACCACTCACCCGGGGAAGTCCGGATGCTCAAGGTCTTGCTGAAGTCCTCTTGCAGGGCCCTGAGCACGGTGCGCATGTCCTCGCCCACCTCGTCCAAGCTGAGGATGTCCTCCACCAAAGCGGCGTTGATGCTCACCCGGGCCTGGCCCTTTCCTTTGGATAAGCCACACAACGTTAAGTAATTCATCCTCGTTTGCCCAGCGTCTAAGATATCAAAGAGCTGGAAATTGGATTTTGGTAAACATTACATTAGTCTGCCATTCATCTAGATCAGGCCTAGGCCAACTTGGGCCCTCCTTCCCTCCCTCTGGGTGTTTTGGACTTCAACTCCCACAATTCCTAACAGCCTACCGGCCCAAGTTGGCCATGCCTTGATCTACAGCAGAGGTGGGCAATTATTTTTTCCAAGAGGCCACACGAGAGCCAAAAAATATTATGGAGGGCCGCACCTAAAGGCGGAACTACATTCTAATCTACATTATTTATTTATTTACTATATTTACTATATTATTACACATCATTAATATTAACATATTAATATATCAAGAAATATTCATATATTATTAGTATTAATATCATAATTATAGTTATATACATATAGACATAATATATTGAAATTATAATATAATGTTATATTATATTATTAATTATATTATTATAATAAAATTATTATTATAAAATAATAATAAAAACCACTAAAATAAAATAAAATGAAATTCAAGAAGACAACGTGCGAACCAAGATAGAGGCTGACATCCTCAAGAGAGGACGGATCCCAAGATGGAACGGCCCAATGGACCCAGCCCAGAGGATGGCAAAGCGGACCCAGTCACAGAAGAGCAGAGGACGATCGGAGGCTGCAGGCCTCCGCCCACTCTCGTCCCCAGCCGTTCCCCAGCTGATCGGCCTGCCATGGAGTGCCTGCCATCCCGGCTTTGGAGTGCCTGCCATCCCGGGAGGCGATCCGGGCCTGCAGCGGGAGCAGTTGGCAAGCTGAGGCGGGTGATCACCCTGGCGAATCGGAAGGTGATCAAGTCTTCCGGGTCGCCAGGGCGATCAGCTGCCGCAGGTCGCCGACTGCTCCCGCTGCAGGCCCGGATCGCCTCCCGGGATGGCAGGCACTCCAAAGCTGCCGCTCCTCCGATTGTTCTCCGGAGCAGCGGGCTGTCTGCCGACGCAGGCCCCACTGCCTGCAATGGTATGGCGGAAGCGGCACCCCTTCCTCTTGGCCCCGCCCCCGATGCCCTTCTTCCTGGGCTGGACAGATCGGCTGGCGGGCTGCATCTGCCCCGCGGGCCATAGGTTGCCCAGGTCTGACACAGGCTTTGTTTCTTACCTTTTGCCTTCTTGGTGGCAAGATGCCTGGCTTGCAGCGGCAGAAGGCCTTGGCGAGTGCATTGCAGACAGGGGGCCAATGGGGAGAGACTGGGAGCCCCCAAAGCGCTGCTGCTGCTGCGGATCAGGAGCGGCAACCGCAGGAGACAACACCGCAGGGGCCCTGCCATCGTGAGCAGCTGCACAGGAAGAAGAGAAAAATAATAATAATAATAAATAATTAAAATACTAACAACATAAATAATATCAACTAAAGTAACACTAATGAAGTAAATAATAATTAAAATAATCATCACATAAATAATTGAAATCTCTCTCTCGGCATTACTTCGCGAACCAAGATTCTTTAGGAAGGAGTCATCCCAGGCTTTTTACAAGCGCGTTGATGACTAAAAAGGCCAATCTGAGATAGGCAAGTTTGGTTGCAGAAAGCACAGCAGAAAGTCTCCTTGGGTGATGTTGTTTCCAAGTTGCGGTTCTTTCTGCGTTGTCGTTTCTCTTTGAGACCCATTTGGCATGTCTCCTCGAAAGAGGCCACAGCATTGCGTCTCCATGCCTGCCGATGTGAGGCCAGGGTGGACCATTGTTGGTGATCAATCTGGCCGAGCCTGAGATGTTGTTTCAGGGAGTCCTTATATCTCTTTTTGGGGGCGCCTCTCTTGTGCTGACCCTTGGCGAGTTCACCATAGAGTAGTATCTTAGGGAGGCGGTGGTCCTCCATCCTAGAGACGTGCCCTGCCCAGCGCAGCTGTGTTCTCAATAGCATGGCCTCAATGCTGGTGATCCCTGCTTGCTCAAGGACAGCAACATTGGTCACATAGTCGGTCCAGTGTATATTTAGGATTGTGTGAAGACAGCGCTGATGAAAGCGTTAGAGGAGTCGTAGGTGTTCGCGCTAGGTGACCCATGTTTCAGGCCCATAGAGGAGAATAGACAGTACGATAGCTCTGTACACACTGATTTTGGTGCTTTGCCTCAGGTTCTTGTTGCTCCAGACTCTTTTGTGAAGCCTTTTGAAAGCACTCTATGCCTTTGCTAATCTGTGATCTATCTCTTTATCAATCTTGGCGTCTGAAGAGATGATGCTTCCCAGGAAGGTGAACTGCTTAACGGACTTAAGCACAGATTTGCCTATGCTGACGTGGGGATGATGGTGTTCTTCCTGTGGTGCGGGCTGGTAGAGGACTTCCGTTTTCTTCAGGCTGACTTCCAGCCCAAACAGCTCTGCAGCTGCTGCAAAGCAGGATGTGAGGTGCTACAGGGCTGCTTCTGGATGGGCGACAAGGGCAGCATCGTCAGCAAAAAGCAGCTAATGGACTAGATCGTTTAGAGTCTTAGTGCGAGCGCAGCTGTGTTCTCAATAGCATGGCCTCAATGCTGGTGACCCCTGCTTGCTCAAGGACAGCAACATTGGTCACATAGTTGGTCCAGTGTACATTTAGGATTGTGCGAAGACAGCGCTGATGAAAGCGTTCGAGGAGTCGTATGTGTTGGCGATAGGTGACCCATGTTTCAGACACTTCAGTAGAAAGATAGCTTGAAGACCACCTGAATGCATCCCCGATCCAAGTAGTGACACCTCATTGGCTATGTTTTAGTGCTCCAGAGAAACATTTGTGATGTCCGTCGTAATTGAAATACTAACAACATAAATGATATCAACTAAAGTAACACTAATGAAGTAAATAATAATAAAATAATAATCACACAAACAATGTTGCTGTCCTTGAGCAAGCAGGGATCACCAGCATTGAGGCCATGCTATTGAGAACACAGGACACGTCTCTAGGATGGAGGACCACCGCCTCCCAAAGATACTACTCTACGGTGAACTCGCCACGGGTCAGCGCAAGAGAGGCGCCCCCAAAAATAGATAAGAGAAAAAGAGATCTGGCTCGGCCGGATTGATCACCGACGATGGTCCACCCTGGCCTCACATCGGGAGGCGTGGAGACGCACTATCCACAATGCTGCGGCCTCTTTCGAGAAGACGCGCCGAACGGGTCTCGAAGAGAAACGACAACGCAGAAAGAATCATACGTTTGAAACCACATCACCCAAGGAGACTTTCTGCTGTGCTTTCTGCAACCGGACTTGCCTATCTCAGATTGGCCTTTTGAGTCATCAACGCGCTTGCAAAAAGTGTGGGACGAGTCCTTCCTAAGAATCTTCGTTCGCAAAGTAATGCCGAGAGAGAGAGAGACATAAATATTTATTTATTTATTTATTATTCGGTTTTATATTCTGCTCCTCCCAGCAGGCTCGGGGCGGATCACAAAATGCAAGCGTACACCAAAACATACAATACACAATAAAACGCATCATAAAAACATATCATAAAACATACAGTAAAAGCACAATACGTAGCCATGGTGGTACGGTCTACGATTCCTTACTGAGGCGAGACGGACCCAAATGAATTTGAAGTTACCCAAACGCCAGTCTGAAGAGGGCTGTCTTACATTCCCTTCGGAAAGGGAGAAGTTCAGGGACCGCTCGAATGTGGTCAGGGAGCGAATTCCAGAGTACTGGAGCCGCCGCAGAGAAAGCTCTCTGTCTTGTGCTGGACAAGTGACAGGAGCGGGACGATGGTATGGCCAGCAAATTTTGCTCTTCCGAGCGCAGTGATCTCGGGGGAACGTACGGGGTAAGGCGGTCCCTCAGGTACACAGGCCCTAGACCGTGCAAGGCCTTAAAGGTTAAAACTAACACCTTGAAGGCAATCCGGTACTCAATAGGAAGCCAGTGCAGTTGCCGGAGGATGGGAGTGATGTGCTCCCTCACTGGTGCTCCCACCAGCAAGCGAGCAGCGGCATTCTGCACGAACTTGAGTTTCTGGATTGTCGACAAAGGAAGGCCCACGTAGAGGGCGTTACAGTAGTCCAGTCTCGAGATGACCGTCGCTTGGATCACCGTGGCCAGGTCCGCCCTGGACAGGTAGGGGGCCAGTCGCCTAGCCTGTCGAAGATGGAAAAATGACGTCCCGTTGACCATGGAGACCTGGGCCTCCATGGTCAGCAAGGAGTCCAATCTAACACCCAAGCTCTTAACCAAGGATGACGGGCTAAGTTGCTCGCCATCCAGGGTAGGCAACCGGCACTCATCCAGCCCAGGTCGACCCGGCCACAAGATCTCCGTCTTCGACGGGTTCACCTTCAGCCGGCTGGCACGCAGCCATCCAGTCACGGCCTCCAGGCATTGATGGAAACAATCGGGTACGGTATCCGGCCCGCCGTCCATTCTCAGCAGAAGCTGGGTGTCATCCGCGTACTGATAACACTCCAGACCAAAGTCGCGGGCCAGCTGGGCCAGGGGGCGCATGTAAATGTTAAATAGTAAGGGTGAGAGGATGGCCCCCTGGGGACCCCACAACAATGGGAGCCTCCCGAGACCTCCTCCCCTCTCCACACGTTGTCCCCGATCCTGGAGGAAGGAGGTCACCCACTTAAGGGCAGTCCCCCTAACCCCAGTCACGGCTAAACGGTGGGCCAACAATGCATGGTCTACGGCAGTGTTTCCCAACCTGTTTTGAGCCGCGGCACACTTTTAACATTTAAAAAATCCGGGGGCACACCACCAACCAAAATGACACTCTAACACAGTAAAGAACGGCTGGGGGATGGTGAACTGCTGGGAGCAGCTGCTGGGAGTGCCGAAGCCCACCCCCTCCCCCTGGCTTCAGTTCTCCCACAGCTTTACCAGCTTTGAGGGGGCAAGCCAGCATTGTGCTGGCTCTGCTACCGCTGGCTTGGCACTGCCCCTCAAGGCTGGCGAAGCTGTGGGCGCAAGCTGGGGGAGGCGGATCCAGGCCACGCCATGCCCCGCCCCTCCCCGGCTTCAGTTCTCCCACAGCTTTACCAGCTTTGAGGGCAAGCCAGCATTGTGCTGGCTCTGCTACCAAGCACTGCCCCTCAAGGCTGGCGAAGCTGAGGAGGCGCTTAAGCTGGGGAGGGGCGGATCAGGCCACGCCATGCCCGCCCTCCCCGGCTTCAGTTCTCCACAGCTTCACCAGCTTTGAGGGGGCAAGCCAGCATTGTGCTGGCTCTGCCATCGCTGGCACTGCCCCTCAAGGCTGGCGAAGCTGTGAGGGCGCTTAAGCTGGGGAGGGGCGGATCAGGCCGCCATGCCCGCCCTCCCCGGCTTCAGTTCTCCCACAGCTTTACCAGCTTTGAGGGGGCAAGCCAGCATTGTGCTGGCTCTGCTACCGCTGGCTTGGCACTGCCCCCTCAAGGCTGGCGAAGCTCTGAGGCGCAAGCTGGGGGAGGGCGGATCAGGCCACGCCATGCCCCGCCCCTCCCCGGCTTCAGTTCTCCACAGCTTTACCAGCTTTGAGGGGCAAGCCAGCATTGTGCTGGCTCTGCCATCGCTGGCTTGGCACCACACCCCCTCAAGGCTGGCGAAGCTATGGGAGTGCTGAAGCCAGGGGGAGGGGGCGGAGCCAGGCTGCGTCATGCTCCCCCCTCCTCCTGGCTTCAGCTCTCTCACAGAGGAGGAGGAGCATGAGCGGTGGATGGGCTTCAGTAGGCGGGGCTCCTCCGCGTGGCTTCAACAAGCAAGGGGTGAGAGTCATGGTGGGAGTCATGGCAGATTGGAGGCTGGTTGGGGAAGCGGCCGAAGGAGGCGGTGCCCCGGTCCCTTCTTCGTTTTCTTTGCGGCCGCCCGTCCCTTCCTCCTCCTCCCCCAAGCAGCAGGAGTTCGGCAGGAGGAGGGGGGAAGGAAGGGGGGGCAGAGAGCTTTTCTCGCGGCACACCTGATGATCGCTCACGGCACACTAGCGTGCCACGGCACACTGGTTGAGAAACACTGATCTACGGTATCAAACGCTGGTGTTAGATCTAACAAAACAAGCAGGGCTGACCCGCCCTGGTCCAGCTGGCGGCGAAGTTGGTCTGTAATTGAAATACCATCAACATAAATAATATCAACTGAAGTAACTACTAATGAAGTAGTAAATAAGAATGAAATGGTCACATGGCCTAATCTGAGGCCCCGCCCACCTCTTTCTGGGTCCTTCCCCTTTAAGGAGTGACGTCATTTCCCCCGACTCCGCCCACCAAGCCAAGCCCCGCCCACTGTCCCTTCCCTCCAATGAGGGCGAAGGGAGGGAGTTTCCTCGGCCCCGCCCCTCCTCCTCCTCCGGTTGCCAAGGAGACCCCGCTCGCTCAAGCGGAGAAGCAAACTAACCTGAGCAAGCCTTGCCGGATTCCAGGAGAGAGGCGGCTGCGTGCCTGAGGAGAACCAGCCTGGCTGCGTCGCGGGGCGGTGACGTCGGTAAACCCCGCCCCCTCGGAGGGAGGGGGAGGGCGAGCGCGTGCCGTCACGCAGGGAGGCGGGGAGAGCGCGCGGGGCAGTGACGTCAGCGGAAGGAAGGATAGCGACGTCCCTCCAGGGCCTTCCCCTCCACCGCCACATCCCCGCCAGGTAGGCCTCACGCCCACCCTCCTGTTGACTCCTGAGTGAATTCTTATTCTTATTATGATGAAGCCTCAGGCCTGGCCACCCTCTTGGGCCTCCCTCCCTCCCCTCCGGGTGTTTCGGACTCCAACTCCCAGCACTCCTCCCTCCTGGCAGCCTCAGGCCCTCCTCAGGCCCCTCTCCCTCCTCCTCAGCCATTGCTAGGATAATAGAATGTCATGTATTGTACTTGTATAGAGACTACCAGGCAGCCTAGAATAGGACGTTACTGCATGTGTGTATATCTATTATATAAATGGGTTCACGTCATGTGAAGACTACCTCAAACAGAGAAACCTTACAACGCAGAAACACAATACTTGCCAACAGAAATAGGCCTCAAGCAAGGTACGTTTGTAGCAAAGAAACTTCCCCCCCAAAACCTAAAAGGCCCCCAAAACAACGAGTAAAAATAAAACTACATTTACCAGCATCCTCCGGGGCAGCCAAAGACTCACCCAGCCTCTACATTCTGAACATGATTGGCTGCCAATAAGGGTGGATTTGCATAACTGCTGCACTGGCCAGCCAACATGAAAATTCCGATCCATCATAAACTGCCAAAACAGAATAAGGAAAAGGCCTGAGCCAATCCCCAACACAAACACCCAAATCACTTGCAACCGAAAATTTACACCCCAAAAAATCACAGACCACGCCCAAAATTGACAGTAAGGCTTCATTAACTTGATTTCCCTAACTAGCCCTCACTTACTGGGAAGCTGTTTACGCTCTGAATTGACAGTAAGACTTCATTAACTTACATAAGAAGAGCCATGCTGAATCGGGCCTCAGCCCATCTAGTCCAGCATTCTGTGTCACACAGTGGCCCACTAGTTGTACACGGGGATCTCTAGCAGAAAGGAGGGCAAAACCCTCACCTGCTCCCGACCCCCACAACCAGTACCCGGGAAATCCTGCCTGCCTCCATCAACACAGAGGTGGCACTTGGATGTCCATTTCAGTAACTACGTTCCTTGGTATCCATGAATCTGTCTAATCCTGCCTTGAAGCTGTCCAGGCTGACAGCTGTCACAACCTCCTCTGGAAGTGAGTTCCATAACCCAATGACCCTCTGGGTGAAGAAATATTTCCCTTTATTAGTCCTAACTTTCCTACCTTGGAGCTTCAGGAGTGCCTCTAGTCCTAGTGTTTTGTGACAAAGAAAATATTTTTCTTTATTCACCTTTTCTATCCCATGCATGATTTTATACACTTCGATCAAGTCACCTCTTAAACGCCGTCTTTCAAGGCTGAAAAGACCAAGGCGTTGCAACCTGGTTTCATAAGGGAGCTGCTCCATCCCTTGGATCATTCTTGTTGCCCTTTTCTGTACCTTTTCCAGTTCCATTATATCCTTCTTAAGGTGCGGAGACCAGAATTGTACACAGTACTCCAAATGTGGCCTCGCCATAGATTTGTAGAGAGGCAATACAACATTTGCCGACCTATTTTCGATTCCCTTCCTGATCATGCCAAGCATAGAATTTGCTTTTTCACTGCTGCTGCGCACTGGGTTGACATCTTCATTGAGCTGTCCACCAAAATCCCAAGATCCCTTTCCTGGTTTGTCTCTGAAAGCTTTGATCCCATCAGTTGATAAGTGTATTTGGGGTTCTTTTTGACTTTACACTTGTTTAGGTTAAAATGCATTTGCCACTTTGTTGCCCATTCACTCAATTTCGAGAGATCTTTCTGGAGCTCTTTACAGTCAGTTTCATTTTTAACTACCCTGAACAATTTAGTGTCGTCTGCAAACTTTGCTACCTCACAATTCACTCCTACATCCAGGTCATTAATGAATAAATTAAAAAGTAACGGACCCAAAACTGAACCTTGGGGTACGCCACTTCTCACCTCTTTCCACCCAGAGAAATGTCCGTTTATTACCACCCTTTGTTTCCTACAGTTTAGCCAGGTTCCAATCCAGGACAAGACCTGTCCCCTGAGTCCATGGCTGAAGAGCTTATTTAGGAGCCTTTGGTGAGGGACTTTGTCAAAAGCCTTTTGAAAGTCAAGGTAAACAATATCGACTGGGTCCCCTTTATCTATGTGTTTATTTACACCCTCAAAGAATTCTAACAAGTTAGTAAGACATGATTTGCCTTTGCAGAAACCATGTTGATTTTCTTTCAGCAATGCCTGTTCTTCTATGTGCTTAGTAATTTTTTCTTTAATAATGGTTTCCATCACTTTGCCTGGAACTGAGGTTAGACTTAACTGGCCTATAATTTCCTGGATCACCCCTGGATCCTTTCTTGAAGATTTGCCTCCCTCCAGTCCTCGGGTACAGTGCCTGATCTTAGAGAAAGGTTATATATTTTGGCTAGAATTTCAGCAATTTCACACTTGAGTTCCTTAAGAACTCTGGGGTGGATGCCATCTGGCCCTGGTGATTTGTTGACATTTAGTTTAGTAAGGCATGTGAGAACATCTTCTTTGTTTATCTCTATCTGGTTTAATTCATTTAATTCCCTCCCTGAAAAAACTGACTCAGCTGCAGGCATATGTTGTCTGTCCTCCTGTGTGAAAACGGAGGCAAAGAAGTCATTTAGCCGCTCGGCAATCTCCTTGTCTTCACTTATTGTCCCTTTCTTACCATTTTTGTCAAGTGGCCCAACTGCTTTTCTAGTTGGGTTTCAGCAATTACAGCATTGCACACCTTTGGCATTCTAGCTGTTAATATGTTGAGGTAAGCTTGAGAAATTGCACCCCACGCTTCTAGAAGCATCTCCCACAAGTTGGATTGGTTGGATGGGCACTTCTGGCGTACCATACGGTCAAGCTGCTCCCACAACAGCTCAGTGGGGTTCAGATCTGGTGACTGCGCTGGCCACTCCATTACCAATAGAAGACCAGCTGCCTGCTTCTTCTGTAAATAGTTCATGCACAATTGGGAGGTCATTTAGGGTCATTGTCCTGTGGTAGGATGAAATTGGCTCCAATCAAGCGCTGCCCACTGGGTATGGCATGGCGTTGCAAAATGGAGTGATAGCCTTCCTTATTCAGAATCCCTTTAACCCTGTACAAATCTCCCACCTTACCAGCACCAAAGTAACCCCAGACCATCACATTACCTCCACCATGCTTAACAGATGGCGTCAGGCATTCTTCCAGCATCTTTTCATTTGTTCTGCGTCTCACAAACGTTCTTCTTTGTGATCCAAACACCTCAAACTTGGATTCATCCGCCCACAACATTTTTTTCCAGTCTTCCTCTGTCCAATGTCTGTGTTCTTTTGCCCATCTTAATCTTTTCCTTTTATTGGCCAGTCTCAGGTATGGCTTTTTCTTTGCCACTCTGCCCTGAAGGCCAAAATCCCGCAGCCGCCTCTTCACTGTAGATGTTGACACTGGTGTTTGGCGGGTACTATTTAATGAAGATGCCAGTTGGGTACCTGTGAGGCGTCTGTTTCTCAAACTAGAGACTCTAATGTGCTTATCTTCTTGCTTAGTTGTGCAACGCGGCCTCCCACTTCTTTTTCTACTCTGGTTAGAGCCTGTTTGTGCTGTCCTCTGAAGGGAGTAGTACACACCGTTGTAGGAAAGCTTCAATTTCTTAGCAATTTCTCGCATGGAATAGCCTTCATTTCTAAGTACAAGAATAGACTGTTGAGTTTCAGATGAAAGTTCTCTTTTTCTGGCCATTTTGAGCGTTCTATTGACCCCACAAATGTGATGCTCCAGAAACTCAATCTGCTCACAGGAAGGTCAGTTTTGTAGCTTCTGTAACGAGCTAGACTGTTTTCAGATGTGTGAACATGATTGCACAAGGGTTTTCTAATCATCAATTAGCCTTCTGAGCAAATGAGCAAACACATTGTACCATTAGAACACTGCAGTGATAGTTGCTGGAAATGGGCCTCTATACACCTATGTAGATCTTGCACCAAAAACCAGACATTTGCAGCTAGAATAGTCATTTACCACATTAGCAATGTATAGAGTGTATTTGTTTAAAGTTAGGACTAGTTTAAAGTGATCTTCATTGAAAAGTACAGTGCTTTTCCATCAAAAATAAGGACATTTCAATGTGACCCCAAACTTTTGAACGGTAGTGTGTGTGTGTGTGTGTGTATGTATATATATATATATATATATATATATATATATATATAATACTACAATACAGTTTATAATAGTGTATTAGTATTTATATATATTGTTTTATATATATATATATACACACACACTAATATACTATTATAGACTGCAATGTAGTATATATAAACCTATATAAACCTATTTGCTATATTAGCAAATAACTAATGTACTGTTTATATACTGTGTGTGTGTGTGTGTATATATATATATATAATACTACAATGTAGTCTATAACAGTGTTTCCCAACATTTTTTGAGCCGCGGCACGCTTTTTACATTTCCAATATCCTGGGGCACACTACCAACCAAAATGACACTCTAACACAGTCATACCTATAGTTAGTATGTTTTTAAATGCATTTATACACTCAGTGTGAAACCTGGGCCTGTTTAGATGAACACAACATAGATATCCTGGCAGGAATGGCAGAAAGACACAAACTTCCCAAACAGAACTCCCATAACCAAGAGAAAATACTATAAGAGTTTGGTGGGCATTGACCTTGAGTTTTGGAGTTGTAGTTCCCCTATATCCAGAGAGCACTGTGGACTCAAACAATGTTGGATCAGGACCAAACTTGGCATGAATACTCAATATTAATATTTAAATCTTTTATTCTTTTTAGCCCAAATGTGAACACAGATGGAGTTTGGGGAAAATAGACCTTGACATTTGGGAGTTACAGTTTCTGGATGGGGGGCGGCCTCGAAAGACCAGCAGTCTCCCTCTCACTTAGGTTGCTCCCTTCCAGGTTTGTATTGGGGTCATGGGGAGCAGGAACCTCACTCACCACCTGCACAGCTCCTCAGGGGTCAGCGGGGCGGCCCAGGTGGGCATCTCAGGGCTGGCGAAGCAGGCAGGAAGGAAGGAGGCGGCGGCAGGCAGGGAGCTGGAGGGATGCCGAGAGCGGTTTCGCGTGCACCGGGGAGGAGGGAGGGACAGGGCCGGTGCTGGACCGAACCATCCGGCATTAGGCCCAGGCCGGGGGGGGGGGGCGGCAAGAGGAGGTCTCTACTTGGGGAAAGGGAAGCGGGCCTTACCACTGCATGGAGAGGGAGAGACCAAGTAGACAATGGGTGGGGAGTGGGGGGAGGTGTTTGTAATTTTGTAATTTTGTGCCGAGGTACGTTTCTTAGGGGTTTTATACTTCAACACACTAGACTCTCCCCCCCCCCCCCTTCCTGGAGGCTCCCATTTCCCATGGCACACCTGATGATCGCTCACGGCACAATAGTGTGCCCCAGCACACTGGTTGAGAAACACTGGTCTGTAATAGTATATATATATATCAATAGTACATTACTTATTTGCTAATATAATATATTGTAGGTTTATATATACCAGTGTTTCCCAACCGGTGTGCCGTGAGCGAGCATCAGGTGTGCCGTGGGAAATGGGAGCCTCCAATCCCCTTTCTTCCCCCTCCTGCCAAACACCTTTTCTTCTCCACTCGGGCTCCCTTCTTCCCAGCCTCGCTCTGCTCGCTTTGCCTCGCTTTCCTCATGCTGCCACCATTTTGATCCGAGGGGGAAGCGTGAGCGTGTTCAGGAGGGGAGGGGGGAGGGAAATAGACATGAGGCAAGTCTGCACAGTAGCACCCGCACGGGTCACGTCTTCATCCCTCCCCCCTCCCCTCCTGAAGAAGCCTGAGTGCAGAAGAAAAAGTAAGTGTTGGGCAGGAGGGGGAGGAAGAGGTCTATGGGTGAACTGGCATGGGCAAACTTGGACCTTCCAGGTGTTTTGGACTCCAACTCCCACCATTCCTAGCAGCCTCAGGCCCTTTTCCTCCCCCCCCCCCCCCCCCCAGCCACTTGAGCAGGAAAGGACTCAGGCTGTTAGGAATGGTGGGAGTTGAAGTCCAAAGCACCCACAGGGCCGAAGTTTCCCCATGCCTGTTTTAGGGACCTTAAAGTGGTGAGCCTCCTTCCAACATTGTGATTTTGGATAAAAAACAAACAACAACATAACATAACATTGTTTGAGTCTACAGTGTTCTCTGGATGTCGGTGAACTACAACTTCCAAACTCAAGGTTAATGCCCACCAAACCCTTCCAGTATTTTCTGTTGGTCCATTTTGACATTGCTCCCGTTTTCAACCACATATCTGTGTGAGATGAGCTTCTCTAGCTTGACTGCGATAAAAACTAAACACAGAGAGAGACTCCCAGCTGTTGAGCAAGACCTTCGTGTGTGTCTTTCTGCCATTCCTGCCAGGATATCTATGTTGTGTTCATCCAAACAGGCCCAGGTTTCACACTGAGTGTATAAATACATTTAAAAACATATTAACTATATGTATTACTGTGTTAGAGTGTCATTTTGTGTCATTTTGGTTGGTGGTGTGCCCCAGGATTTTGTAAATGTAAAAAATGTGCCGCAGCTCAAAAAAGGTTGCAAAATACTGATATATACTACAATGCAGTCTAGAATAGTATATTAGGTTATTATATATATATATATATATATATATATATATATTAGTGCTTGCTAATATGATATAATACATTGTAGATTTATATATATACTACAATGCAGTCTATAATACTATATTACGATATAATATGTATATATATATAAAATAGTATATAAGTGCTTTGCTAATATAATATATTGTAGAGATGTATAAATGCTATAATACAGTATATAATAGTATATTAGGATTAGATATATATAGTAGTATATTACTGCTTTGCTAATATAATATATCGTAGATGTATATATTACAATGCAGTCTATAATAGTATATTAGGATATATATATATATATATACCGTATTTTTCGCTCTATAAGACACACCTGCTGATAAGGTTGAAAAACACTAATATATAGAATACATTATTTATGTATTTATTTATGACATTTATATGCCACCTTTCTCACTCCAAAGGGGACCCAGAACAGCTTATTATATATGTGTGTGTGTGTGTATATATATATATATATGTATGTATATGTATATGTATACTGTATATATGTATGTATATGTATGTATATATGTATATATATAGAGAGAGAGAAAGAGATATGAACATTCATACAATATATTATATTATTAGCATAGTACAATGTCAGCATTATATATCACTATACTGTCCTATACCATTATATTGTAATATTGTCATACCGTATTTCCCTTTCTATAGGTGCGGATGGCGTCGGCTGTGCCTCCCACTCAGAGCCTGCGCCTGGAGAACGCGGCCATTTTGTCCGAAGGGGCCTTGCAGGATGGGCACCGACTCTGGATTGGAAACCTGGACCCCAAGATTACAGAGTGAGTGCTGGGATTTGTCCCCAAATGGTTGCCTTCCAATGGGAAACAATAAAGAGTATTATTATTAATAATAATATTGAGTATTAGCTGGGTACCCAGGCTATTTTAAAAGTCAATTTTTATTGTCCAAAATGCATAAGATTGTGGGTGAACTACAACTCCCATCATGCCAGGTTAACCCCAAGAAACTTAAAGTTTGTTATGTTGGGTGAGTTTTCTCTGGATGCATCATGGACGCATCATGGACGCGGTTCAGTGTGCTCTCTGGCTGCAGGGTAAACTACAACTCGTACTATGGCGAGTCAGTCCCCTCAAACCCCTCCAATAGGTGGAATTAGTCGTGGGGACTCTGTGTGTCAAATGTGGTCCAAGTCCATCATCAGTGGAGGTCATCCTTTCTCTGGTTGTGGTTGAACTGCAACTCCCAGAAAAGAAGATCAGTTCCCCCCAAATTCCTCCAGACATCAAATTTTGGCATATCAGGTCTGTGAGCCAAGTTTGGTCCAGTTCCATTGGTGTTTGAATTCACCATGCAGTCTGGATGTAGGTGAACTACAACTCCCCCAAATCAAGGAGATTTCCTCTCAAAGGCCTCCTGTATGTTTTGCTGGTCATGGGGCCTCTGTGTTGCCAAGTTTGGTCCAATTACATATTTGGTGGAGTTCAGAGTACTCCTTGATTGCACTATAAATCCCAGTACCTACAACTCCAAAATATCCAGGCCAATTTCCCGCAAAACCCACCAGTATTCGAATGTGGGCATATCGGGTATGCATGCCAAGTTTGGCCCAGATCCATCATTGTTTGGGTTCATAGTGCTCTCTGGATTTTGGAGAACTACAACTCCTCTAAATCCCTCCAAAGACCTCCAGCCTGTCTTGTTGGTGCCAAGTCAGTTCCAGGTCCATCGTTAGGGTTAAGAGAGAAGCAGTGGGCGGGGTCATGCAAATTCCACACCAATGGAGGGAGTCAGAAACACTGGGATGTCTGTGGAGGAGGGAACACAGGGTTAAGGGAACGGCAGTGGGCGGGGTCATGCAAATTCCACACCAATGGAGAGAGTCAGGAACATTGGGATGTCTGAGGAGGAGGAAACAAGGTTAAGGGAGAGGCAGTGAGCGGGATCATGCAGATTCCACACCAATGGAGAGAGTCAGGAACACTGGGATGTCTGAGGAGGAGGAAACAAGGTTAAGGGAGAGGCAGTGAGCGGGGTCATGCAAATTCCACACCAATGGAGAGAGTCAGGAACACTGGGATGTCTGAGGAGGAGAAAACAAGGTTAAGGGAGTGGCAGTGGGCGGGATCATGCAGATTCCACACCAATGGAGAGAGTCAGGAACACTGGGATGTCTGAGGAGGAGGAAACAAGGTTAAGGGAGAGGCAGTGAGCGGGGTCATGCAAATTCCACACCAATGGAGAGAGTCAGGAACACTGGGATGTCTGAGGAGGAGGAAACAAGGTTAAGGGAGAGGCAGTGGGCGGGGTCATGCAAATTCCACACCAATGGAGAGAGTCAGAAACACTGGGATGTCTGTGGAGGAGGAAACAAGGTTAAGGGAGAGGCAGTGAGCGGGGTCATGCAAATTCCACACCAATGGAGAGAGTCAGAAACACTGGGATGTCTGTGGAGGAGGGAACACAGGGTTAAGGGAGAGGCAGTGGGCAGGGTCATGCAAATTCCACACCAATGGAGAGAGAAAGGAACACTGGGATGTCTGTGGAGGAGGGAACACAAGGTTAAGGGGGGAGGCAGTGGGCGGGGTCATGCAAATTCCATACCAATGGAGAGAGAAAGGAACACTGGGATGTCTGTGGAGGAGGGAACACAGGGTTAAGGGAACGGCAGTGGGCGGAGTCATGCAAATTCAACACCAGTGGAGAGAGTCAGAAATACTGGGATGTCTGAAGAGGAGGAAACAAGGTTAAGGGAGAGGCAGTGGGCGGGGTCATGCAAATTCCACACCAATGGAGAGAGAAAGGAACACTGGGATGTCTGTGGAGGAGGGAACACAGGGTTAAGGGAGTGGCAGTGGGCGGGGTCATGCAAATTCCACACCAATGGAGAGAGTCAGGAACACTGGGATGCCTGTGGAGGAGGGAACACAGGGTTAAGGGTGAGGCAGTGGGCGGGGTCATGCAAATTCAACACCAGTGGAGAGAGTCAGAAACACTGGGATGTCTGTGGAGGAGGGAACACAGGGTTAAGGGAGAGGCAGTGGGCGGGGTCATGCAAATTCCACACCAATGGAGAGAGTCAGGAACACTGGGATGCCTGTGGAGGAGGGAACACAGGGTTAAGGGTGAGGCAGTGGGCGGGGTCATGCAAATTCCACACCAATGGAGAGAGAAAGGAACACTGGGGTGCCTGTGGTGGAGGAACCGTACACAATCTAGGATGAAATTTTCACCGAATGAAAGTGTTGGGAGGTGGGCAGGGTGGTGTTTCTGGAGGACATTGGTGGGGTTTGGGCTACATGTTCATGGTGCCCACTGTAACCTGCAATGTCCCTGGAGGGAGGGCTTCGGCACTGTGGGTTGTAGCTGTTTGTGGTTGTGGGGGAGGCTGTCTGTGCTACATACAGGCATATAAATTTTCCACTTTTATTATGTGTATATATAGATATAGATAGATTCCTTCTTTGTAAGATTTGTCGACCTCACCAAAGCCTTCGACACTGTGAGCAGAAAAGGTCTGTGGCCGATCCTGGAACGTCTAGGGTGTCCCCCCAAATTCCTCAAAATGATTATCCTGTTATATAAGGGCCACCGCGGTCAAGTCAGACACGGCGATGCTCTCTCGGAGCCCTTTCTCATAACTAATGGAGTGAAACAAGGTTGTGTTCTTGCACCAACCCTATTTACAATCTTCTTCAGCATGATGCTCCAAAGGGCTACGGCAGACCTCAAAGAAGAAGAAGAAGGCATATATATACGCTATCGTACTGATGGCAGCTTGTTCAACTTAAGCCGTCTGAGGACTCTCACTAAGACTCTAAACTATCTAGTCTGTGAGCTGCTTTTTGTTGACGATGCTGCCCTTGTCGCTCATTCAGAAGCACCTCTGCAGCACCTAACATCCTGCTTTGCAACAGCTGCAGAGCTGTTTGGGCTGGAAGTCAGCCTGAAGGAAACGGAAGTCCTCTACCAGCCCGCACCACAGGAAGAACACCGTCATCCCCACGTCAGCATAGGCAAATCTGTGCTTAGGTCCATCCAGCAGTTCACCTACCTGATTGATAAAGAGATAGATCACAGATTAGCTAAGGCATAGAGTGCATTCGGAAGGCTTCACAAAAGAGTCTGGAGCAACAAGCACCTGAGCAAAGCACAAAAATCAGTGTGTACAGAGCTATCGTACTGTCTGTTCTCCTCTATGGGTCTGAAACATGGGTCACCTATCGCCAACACCTACGACTCCTTGAACGCTTTCATCAGCTCTGTCTTCGCACAATCCTAAATATACACTGGACCGACTATGTGACGAATGTTGCTGTCCTTGAGCAAGCAGGGATCACCAGCGTTGAGGCCATGCTATGGAGAACACAGCTGCGCTGGGCAGGGCACGTCTCTAGGATGGAGGACCACTGCCTCCCCAAAGATATATCTCTATGGTGAACTCGCCACGGGTCAGCGCAAGAGAGGCGTCCCCAAAAAGAGATATAAGGACTCCCTGAAACAACACCTCAGGCTCGACCAGATTGATCACCAACAATGGTCCACCCTGGCCTCTCATCGGGAGGCATGGAGACGCACTCTCCACAATGCTGCGGCCTCTTTCGAGAAGACATGCCGAATGGCTCTCGAAGAGAAACGACAACGCAGAAAGAACCGCAACTTCGAAACAACATCATTCAAGGAGACTTTCTGCTGTGCTTTCTGCATCCGAACTTGCCTATCTCAGATTGGCCTTTTTAGTCATCAACGCGCTTGTAAAAAGCATGGGATGAGTCTTTCCTAAGAATCTTCGTTCGCAAAGTAATGCCGAGAGAGAGAGAGAGAGAGAGAGAGAGAGAGAGAGAGATTCTCTGTCTTTGGGCCCTGAGTTCGACTCCAGAGTCTCTCCCGCCTCCTCATTTGGTTCTGGCTATCCATCGCTTTGCAGTGGCCCGTTTGGTCCTTATCTGTGGGTGGATCTCGGTCCCCATCGGTCGGTGTTCTTTCTCATGCATAACAACGGCAGCTGTGAGGAGGCCCTCGGTCCCGTCCCCGGCAGCGGCAAACGTTAAGTGCGTGCGTTTGACATTCCCTTGGCCTCCGTGCGAGGAGTGCGTTTCAAATTGCGTGTGGAAGGCGTTGGGAGCGCGGTGAAGTGGGGCAATTAAACACCGCACCGAGGGAAGAGAGCTTGATTGCTGCCGGGGATATTAGATGCGCCGGGGCCGGGGGCTGCTGCCGACCGGTGGCTTTACAAAACACTCTCCGGCGTGTGCCTCCTCCTCCCCAAGTGGCTGCTCCGGCTCCATCGTCCGGATATTGCCAGCCTCTCAGCTGTGGAAGCAATTTCTGCCGGGCTCCTTGTCTTTTCGGCAAGTGCCTGGCGCCTTTTGTCTTCCGAGTGCCGCTCCTTTCAGCCGGGCGTCGTCGTCCTAATCGCGTCCTAAACGCGCCTCTCTAAGTGGGGCCCGTCATTAAGGTAATGCCCACTTCAGGCGGCTCATTCAGGCCCTCGCGGGCTTGGCCTCTCTTTGCTTTTGCATTAATTATCATTTTTTGCCCGGTGTTTATACAGCGCGGCTCCTCGGCGGCAAGTAATTGCGAGCGCTGCTCAGCTGACGGGCCAAAAGCGCCTTTCGACAAGTATCTGTTGTGTGGGGTTGGGGCGACGTTGGCTTTCAAAAGTTGAAAAGTAGCCCTCGGAAGGAAGGAAGAAAGGGTTGCGTCGCGTTGGCCTTGGGATCCCTTGTCAATGTCACCTCCTTTGCGTGAAGTCTGACCTCTTCAGTCTCACCGGATCATAGAGACCCCCAAGGGCCATCCAGTCCAACCCCCTTCTCTCTGCCAAGCACAATCAATTTTGGTGCTTTGCCTCAGGTGCTTGTTGCTCCAGACTCTTTCGTGAAGCCTTCCGAATGCACTCTATGCCTTTGCTAATCTGTAATCTATCTCTTTGTCAATCTTGGCGTCTGAAGAGATGATGCTTCCCAGTTACGTGAACTGCTGAACGGACTTAAGCACAGATTTGCCTATGCTGACATGGGGATGGTGGTGTTCCTCCTGTGGTGCGGGCTGGTAGAGGACTTCCGTTTTCTTCAGGCTGACTTCCAGCCCAAACAGCTCTGCAGCTGCTGCAAAGCAGGATGTCAGGCGCTGCAGAGCTGCTTCTGAATGGGCGACAAGTACAACTCAGGCAAAGGCCAACTTCGGCACTCCCGCCAGGTGTTTTGGCCTTCCACTCCCACCATCCCTAACAGTCTCCGGTCCCTTTTCCCTTTCCTTTTCCATTTAAGCAGCTGAGGGGGGAAAGGAAGGGGCCTGAGGCTGTTAGGGATGGTGGCTGTTGCTGTCCAAAACACCTGGCGAGAAGGCCCAAGTTGGCCCGTGCCTTTGTCCTCTTGGAACTGGACTCCTCAGTCAGTCAAGGTGTCATCTGCATACCCACATTGTGGGAGTTGGAGTCCAAAAGACCTGGAAGAAGGGCCCAAGTTGGCCCATTCTTTTGTCCTCTTAGAACTGGACTCTTCAGTCAATCAAGGGGTCATCTGCATACCCATGTTGTGGGAGTTGGAGTCCAAAACACATGGAGAGAGGGCCCAAGTTGGACCATGCCTTTGTCCTCTTGGAACTGGACTTTTCAGTCAATCAAGGGGTCATCTGTTTACCCACGTTGTGGGAGTTGGAGTCCAAAACACTAGGAGGGAGGGGGGCTCTTTCTTAGGAGGCTTTTGAGCAGAGGCCGGGTGGCCATCTGTTGGGAGGGCTTTGATTGTGCTTTTCCTGCCTGGCAGAAAGAAGGAGGGTTTCTTCCAATGCTACGAAAGAGGGATGAAAGGAGGCCCTCTGCTAGTTCTCGTCCTAAATGAGTCCACGTTGCTCTTTGAGAGGTTCCCGTTGAAGGTCACCAGGCCGCAGCTCTCTCTGCCTCCCATTGTCCTTTTCTCTCAGCAAGCGGCTGTCCCATTACGACGACGTTCCCGGTTGGGCTGGATTTCCGGGCCTAATGGCTTTCGCATGTGGCCGGGACCGTTCCCATCTCCTTGGGACGGTCATTGTTTAGAGGAAGCCGTGAATAGTGCTCTGGGTGCCAGGAGGAAAGGGAAGCGGGTCTCGGCCAAGGTGTCCAGCTTCTCGCCTCGGATGACAGGAAGCCGGACGGAGGAGGCCTCCTTCCCTGGCCCCCAGGTATCCATCCCTTGAAGGGTGGACGCACTTTCACACACAGGCGCACACACTGCGTTCCCAAACCCACAAGCGCCCTCGTGCAAACATCGGCTCCTTGTTTACCTCCCGGGAGCCGGGGATTATTGTGCTCGCTGCATTATTGTGTCTTGCCAAAGAGATGCGACGTCCAGCCTGTGCCGCGAAGCCAGCCCCATTAATTGGGCGGCAGAGCTTTGCAAAGTGTGTGTCACGACACATTCGCACAGGCATGCCCAAAGCATGGCCCGGGGACCCGATTGCAACCCACCGTTCCTGCAGCCTCTGCACTCAATCGTATCATTTTTAAGAACGGAAATACAAAAATAGTGGTATGAAAAACACTGGTGGGTTAAGCCAGTGTTTCCCAACCTTTTTTGAGCCATGGCACACTTTTTACATTTCCAGAATCCTGGGGCACACCACCAACCAAAATGACACAAAATGACACTCGAACACAGTCATACATATAGTTAATATGTTTTTAAATGTATTTATGCACTCAGTGTGAAACCTGGACCTGTTTCGATGAACACAACATAGATATCCTGGCAGAAAACGGCAGAAAGACACAAACTTCCCACACAGATCTCCCATAACCAAGAGAAAATACTATAAGAGTTTGGTGGGCATTGACCTTGAGTTTTGGAGTTGTAGTTCATCTATATCCAGAGAGCACTGTGGACTCAAACAATGTTGGATCAGGACCAAACTTGGCATGGATACTCAATATGCCCAAATGTGAACACAGATGGAGTTTGGGGAAAACAGACCTTGACATTTGGGAGTTACAGTTTATGGGACTTATAGTGAACACACAATCAAAGAACATCCTGAACTCTTGCAACAATGGAATTGAACCAAACTTGGCAAATTGAACTCTCATCACCAACAGAAAGTACTGAAAGGGTTTGTTTGGGAATTGACCTTGAGTTTGGAAGTTGTAGTTCACCTACACCCAGAGAGCACTGTGGACTCAAACTATGTTATGTCATGTTGTTTGTTTTCTATCCAGAATCACAATGTTGGAAGGAGGCTCACCACTTTAAGGTCCCTAAAACAGGCATGGGAAAACTTCGGCCCTCTGGGTGCTTTGGACTTCAACTCCCACCATTCCTAACAGCCTGAGACCCTTTCCTGCTTAAATGGCTGAGGGGGGAAAGGAAAAGGGCCTGAGGCTGCTAGGAATGGTGGGAGTTGGAGTCCAAACACCTGGAAGGTCCAAGTTTTCCCATGCCAGCTTTTGACAGAGACCTCTTCCTCCCCCTTCGCGCCCTTTCTTCCCCCTCCTGCCGAACACTTACTTTTTCTTCTACACTGCCACTTCTGTCGCCATTTTGATCCGAGGGGGCAGCGTGAGCGTGTTCAGGAGGGGAGGGGGGAGGGAGGAAGACGTGACCGTGCGGGCGCTACTGCGCAGACTCGCCCCAGAGCAGAGCGAGGCTGGGAAGAAGGGAGCCCGAGTGGAGAAGAAAAAGTGTTTGGCATGATCGCTCACGGCACACTAGTGTGCCACGGCACACTGGTTGGGAAACACTGGGTTAAGCCACTGATCTGCTGGACTTGCTGACTGAAAGGTTGGTGGTTCGAATCCAGGGAGTGGGGTGAGCTCCCACCGTTAGCCCCAACTTCTGCCAACTTAGCAGTGTGAAAGCACACACCTTCCTCTTTCCTTCCAACCTCCCTCCCTTTCCTGCTCTCGCTTTCCTTCTACGAGGCCCTGATTCATTTGCCGTCCTCCGCTTCCTCCCTCCCAGGTACCACCTGCTGAAGCTCCTCCAGAAATTTGGGAAGGTGAAGCAGTTCGACTTCCTGTTCCACAAGTCGGGGGCCTTGGAAGGGCAGCCCAGGGGCTACTGCTTTGTGAACTTCGAGACCAAGCAGGTGACCTTTCTTGGGCATCGTTTCTTAAGGAGTGTGTGTAAGGGTGGGTGGGTGGGGGCGGACAACACCTGACACCTTTCTGGGCTCGTTTTCCTCTTCCGCAGGAAGCCGAGCAAGCCATCCAGTGCCTCAATGGCAAGCTGGCGCTCTCCAAGAAGCTGGTTGTGCGGTGGGCCCACGCCCAGGTCAAGGTGAGTCTCTCTCGGGCCGCGCAGTGCCTTTCGGGGGGAGGAGATGGGAGGGCCCCCTCCTCCTCTTTTCCGGGGTCTTTTCCTCAAAGGCTGAGGTCTCCGGCTCTCTTTTGGCCCCCAGAGATTTGATCCAAACAAGAACGAGAAGATCCTTCCCATCAGTCTTGAGCCGTCGTCCAGCACAGAGCAGGCCCAGTCCAACCTGAGGTAACTCTGTGTGTGTGTGTGTATACTAGCTTGGGGACCCGGCGGTGCCCAGGTTATTTGAGGAAGGCATTGTGTGCCAAGGTTGGTTCTTATTAGTTTATGTGGCTTGCAGTGGTCTCAGGAACTTAGTGAAGGTACTGCGATTCCCATTGGCCACGGTCCATCCCCCTCCAAACAGCACCAGGATGTAGAGTGGGTCATGGGGGCTCTGTGTGTCACATTTGGTCTTGATCATTCTTTGGATGAGGGTTGCAGCGGTCTCGGAAGGTGAGTGAAGGTATTTCAAGTCCCATCATCTGTGGTCCATCCTCCTTGAAACAGCACCAGGGTGTAGAGTGGGTCAAGGGGGCTCTGTGTGCTAATTTTGGTCTGTAGTGGTCATTGGGTGAGAATCGCGTTGTGAAGTGGGCCATTGGGCCCCTGTGTGCCAAGTTTGGTCCTGATCCGTCACTGCTGTGGGCTGCAGTGTCTGACTGTCTGAGGCCTTTCCTTTTCCCTCTGAGTCACCTTAGAATGTAGGAATGTGGATGGCCAATTGGAGTCCTTTATGCAAATACCATTACAGTGGCAACCAATCCCCTCTGTCTGGGGCCGTAGAATGTTGGGAGTTCTGAGGCTGGCCAATCAGAGTCCTTTATGCAAATAATCCCATAGTGGCAACCTATCGAAACACTGTCACATATTCCTTGGCACCTCCGCACCTCCCAGAAAATGAAAATTCAATTTCCAACGGAAAAAACTGTCATTTGGCTAACTCAAACATTCTGTTGCATTCTTTTTTGCTGGCCAATCAGGGTCCTTTATGCAAATAGTTCCTCAGTGCATCCAATGCCCTCTGTCTGGTGCCTTAGAGTGTTGGAGTTCTGAGGCTGGCCAATCCGAGTCCTTTATGCAAATAATCTGGTGCCTTAGAGTGTCGGAGTTCCGAGGCTGGCCAATCAGTGTCCTTTATGGAAATAATCCCACAGTGGCAACCAATCAAAACGCTGGTACATATTCCTCCCTCCACACTGCCGCAAACACTGACTTTTATTATATACATATTATATAATAAAATAATATTTTATTATTATTTATTTACATAATTTATATTCCGCCCTTCTCTCCTTGCAGGGGACTCAGGGAGGATTACAATGTACATATACAGGCAAACATTCAATGCCATAGACACACAACATATATAGACAGACACTCCGAGGCTATTTAACATTCCAGCTCCTGGCCACCAGGGGGAGCTGCCGCATTCCTTTATTCTTTGCTTACTTCCTGGAGATTTTATGGCCTCGTAAATCAGTTAAATTAGCTCTCTCTCTCTATATATATATATATAATATCTACTAGCGTCTATATCTCTGGCTGGCTGGCCACCTGTCAGAAGGGCTTTGATTGTGCCTTCCCTTAGGGTCGAATTGTGTGTGTGTGTAGCAATTGATTTCTGGCTGGCCATCTGCCAGGAGGGCTTTAATTGTGCCTTCCCTTAGGGTCGAATTGTGTGTGTGTGTAGCAATTGATCTCTGGCTGGCTGGCCATCTGCCAGGAGGGCTTTGATTGTGCCTTCCCTTAGGGTCGAATTGTGTGTGTGTGTGTGTAGCAATTGATCTCTGACTGGCCATCTGCCAGGAGGGCTTTGATTGTGCCTTCCCTTAGGGTCGAATGGTGTTGGACTTGGGGTGGGTCCCTTCTGGCTCTTGGGTCCTTTTAACGCCCGCCTTTGCCTCCTCCTCTTCTCCCTTTGCAGCGTGAGCACGAAAATCAAAGCCATCGAGGCCAAGCTGAAGATGATGGCGGAGAACCCGGACCCGGAGTTCCCCCCGGCGGGCGCAGCAACAACCCCCGCCCCCTACGCCTATTTCCGGCCCCCAGACAAGAAGCGGGCTGCCCCTTACAAGGCCCGTGGGGCCGCCTGGAGGTCCAAAAGATGATCCCATCCCTAGCGGAAAGCCCGTCTTGGCAAAGGACTTGCGAATCCTCCTCAGCGGAAAAACGCAGCGCCGGTGTCGCCCCCAAGAGAAAGCCAAACTCGAGTCGGTTTGGGTCGCAAGCGGCTCGTTTTTTTAACTCTGGGAAAACCAAGGGGAGGCGAAGGGTCTTGCTGTGCCTCGGGGGGGCCGGAAATGGACATTGGTGGACTGGCTACTGCACGCCTTCCGGAACGTTCCCCGTATCGGGACTCTCTTTTTAAAAAACACCGTTGTACAGAAATAAAACTTGGTGCAGGCATTCAAAGCAATAATAATAATAACTAATAATAATAATATATTTATAACTCTCCTAATCTCCCCAAGGCAGGCATACGCAAACTTGGGCCTTCCCTCCAGGTGTTTTGGACTCCCAACTCCCACAATTCCTAGCAGCCGGTAGCCAGATAGCTGGCTGGCCATCTGTTGGGAGGGCTTTGATCGTGCCTTCCCTTATGGCCAAAGGACTGCGTGGCCCTTGGGGTTCCTTCCAGCTCTTGGGTTCTATGATATAGCTACTGTGTGTGTGTCTATTGCCACCTATCTCTGGCAGGCTGTCTTTCTGTCAGGAGGGCTTTGATTGTGCCTTTCCTTAGTGCAGAATGGGGTTGGACTGTGTGGCCTTTGGAATCCCAGCTCTTGGGTTCTATGATATAGCTATCATATATATATATATATATATATATATATATATATATACACACACACACACACACACACTAGCTTGGGGACCCGGCCCTGCCCGGGTTATTTGAGAAAGGCATTGTGTGGTACTTAAAGTCCCATCATCCATGGTCTGCCCTCCTTCAAAGTGCACCAGGATGTAGAGTGGGTCTTGGGGGGGTTTGTGTGCCAAGTTTGGTCTTGTTCTGTCATTGTTGGCAGGCAGAGAGGGGCCCATGGCTTTCTCCAGCCTGCCTGGGTCCCCCCCGAGTTTCTGTTTGTCGTCTGGATTTCCAAATATCAGCCGCAAAGTGTTTTGGTCTGAAACTCCCACCATGGCTGACTGCCTCAGGCCTTTGCCTTATCCCCCTCTGGCAGTTTAGAGTGTCGGAATGTTCGTGTTGGCGACTGCCTCAGGCCTTTGCCTTATCACCCTCTGGCAGTTTAGAGTGTCGGAATGTTCGTGTTGGCTGGCCAATTAGAGGCGTTATGCAAATACTCCCTCACTGGTAACCAATCATGTCAGAATGTAGAGGCCGGGAGCCAATCAGAATGCTGCCATATACAGTACATACATACAAACATACAATCAAACATTCCGCTTTATTATAGAGGTGTGTGTGTGTGTGTAAACTAACGCCATCACTCTTTGGCTGGCTGGCCATCTGTCAGGAAAGCTTTAATCATGCCTTCCCTTATGGGCAAAGGACTGGGTGGCCCTTGGGGTCCCTTCCAGCTCTTGGGTTCTATGATATAGCTATCATGAGTGTGTGTGTGTGATCTATTGCCATCAATCTTTGGCTGGCTGGCCATCTGTTGGGAGGGCTGTGATTGTGCCTTCCCTTAGGGCAGAATGGCGCTGGAGTATCTCCGGATGAGAAACCTCCAAACCTATCAAACTACAGTCAGTATGTCTAGCGTAGAAGATGCACTCATGCTTTGGAAGGAAGACAAGAGAGAAGGAAGGAGGGATCAAGAGAGGAAAAGAAGGAAGGAAGAAGGGAAGAAAAAAGGAAGAAAGGAGAAAAAAGGAAGGAAAAGAAAAGGAGGGAAAGAAGGAAGGAAGAAGAGAGGAAAGAAAAATGGGAACATGGGAGAGAAAAGGAAATAAAGAGATAGAGGGAAGGAAGTGGGAAGGAAGGCAGAAAAAAGAGGAAGGGAGGGAAAGAAAAAAGGAAGGAGAGGAAAAAGTGGGGAGGAAGGAGAAAAAAGGAAAGAGGGAAGGGGAAAGAATGAGGGCAGGGAGGAAGGAGGAGGAACAACGCTGGAGAAGATGCTGGTAGAGCTGAAGCCGGGGAGGGGGTGGGGCTTGGCACAGCCTGGCTCCTCCCCCTCTGGCTTCAGCTCTACCAGCAGCTTCTCCAGGCTTGAGGAGGGCAGTGCCAAGCCAGTGGTGGCATAGCTAGCACAAGGCTGGCTTGGCCCTGCCCTCCTCAAGGCTGGAGAAGCTGCTGGTAGAGGTGAAGCCGGGGAGGGGGCGGGGCTTGGCACGGCCTGGCTCCGCCCCCTGGCTTTAGCTCTTCCAGCAGCTTCTCCAGCCTTGAGGGTGGCAATAAAGAAACAAGGGAAGAAAGGAAAGGGAAAGAAGGAGAGAAAGGACAAGAAAGGGGAAAGGAGGAAGAAGGAAATGGAAAAAAGGAAGGAAAGGGGGAAGGGGAAGGTAGTAAGGGAAATGGAGAAGGAAGGAGGAAAGGGGAAGATAGAAATGAAAAGGTCACAATGAGAGAAGGGAAAGAAAAGAAGAAAGCTGAGAAGGAAAGGTAGTAAGAGAAGGAAGGAAGGCAAGGAGAGAAGAGAGAGAAAGTAGTAAAGGAAGGAAGGCAAGGAGCTGAGTTGCCACTTTGGGTAGGATGTGTAAGAAGAGTGAGTCGTGGACTCAAAAGGAGTCTGAGTCGGGCCTTGGGAAGGAGGGGGGAAGGAAGAGAAGGAGGAAGAGGAGGGGAGGGAGGAAAAAGGGAAGGAAGGAAGAAGAAAACAGGAATAAGAGGGGAGGGAGGTAAAAGGAAGGAAAGAAAAGGGAGGGAAGAAGTAAAAAAGGAAGGGAGAGAGCGAGAGGAGAAGAAGAGGAATAGGGGAGGGAAGAAACAGGGATGGAAGAAGGAGAAAACAGGAGGAATAAGAGGGAGGAAAAAGGGAAGGAAAGAAAAGGAGGGAGGTAAGTAAAAAAGGAAGGGAGAGCGAGGGAAGAAGAAAGGAATAGAGGGAGGAAAAAGGGAAGGGAGAAGGAGAAAACAGGAGGAATAAGGGGAGGGAGGAAAAAGGGAAGGAAAGAAGAAAGGAAGAAGTAAAAAAGGAAGGAAGAGAGTGAGAGAAGAAGAGAGGAATAGGGGAGGGAAGAAAGGGATGGAAGAAGGAGAAAACAGGAATAAGAGGGAGGAAAAAGGGAAGGAGAGAAAAGAAGAGGGAGGGAAGAAGTATGAAAGGAAGGGAGAGAGTGAGAGAAGAAGAGAGGAATAGGGGAGGAAGAAAGGGGGATGGAAGAAGGAGAAACAGGAGGAATAAGGGAGGAAAAAGGGAAGGAAAGAAAAGAAAGGGAGGGAAGAAGTAAAAAAGGAAGGGAGAGCGAGGGAAGAAGAGGAAAGGAATAGAGGAGGGAGGAAAAAGGGAAGGGAGAAGAAAACAGGAGGAATAAGGGGAGGGAGGAAAAGGGAAGGAAAGAAGAAAGGAAGAAGTAAAAAAGGAAGGGAGAGAGTGAGAGAAGAAGAGGAATAGGGGAGGGAAGAAAAAGGGAGGGAAGAAGGAGAAAACGAGGAATAAGAGGGAGGAAAAGGGGAAGGAGAGAAAAAAGGAGGGAGGGAAGAAGTATGAAAGGAAGGGAGAGAGCGAGGGAAGAAGAAAGAGGAAAGGAATAGGGGAGGGAAGGAAGAAGGAGAGAATGAGTAAGGGGAGGGAGGAAAAGGGAAGGAAAGAAAGATGGAGGGAGGGACTAAGTAAAAAAGGAAGGGAGAGAGCGAGGGAAGAAGAAAGGAAAGGAATAGGGGAGGGAAGGAAGAAGGAGAAAACGAGGAATAAGGGGAGGGAGGAAAAGGGAAGGAAAGAAAAGAGACGGAGGGAGGGAAGAAGTAAAGAAGGGAGAGAGCGAGGGAAGAAGAAAGAGGAAAGGAATAGGGGAAGGAGGAAAAAGGGAAGGAAGGCAGGGAGGGAGGGAAAGAAAGAAGAGGGGGAAAGGTAGTAAAAAGAGTGAGGGGAAGAAGAGGAAAAGGAAAGTAGGAATAGGAGGGGAAGGAGGGAAAGAAGAAGAGGAAAAAGTGGGAAGGAGAAAACAGGAGGAATAAGAGGGGAGGAAAAAAGGAAAGAAAGGGAAGGAAGAAGTGAAAAGGAAAAGGAATAGGAGGGGAGGGAGGGAAAGGGAAAAGAAAGAAGGAAGAAGAGGAAAACAGGAGGAAGGAGGAATAGGAGGGAGGAAAAGGGAAAAAAGGAGGAAGGAGGAATAGGAGGGAGGAAAAAGGAAGGAGGGAGGGAGGGAAGAAGTAAAAGGAAGGAAGAGAGCGAGGGAAGAAGGAGGAAAAGGAAAGGAATTTGGAGAGGGAGGAAAATGAGGATGAAGAGGGAAAAGAGGAAAGACAAAAAGAGGGAAGAAGAAAAAGGAAAGTAGGAATAGGAGGGGAAGGAGGAAAAGGGAAGGAAGAAGAGGAAAAAGTGGGAAGGAGAAAACAGGAATAAGGGGAGGGAGAAAAAGGAAGGAAAGAGGTAGGGAGGGAAGGAAGAAGTAAAAAGGAAAGAGGAAAAGGAAAGTAGGAATAGGAGGGGAGGGAGGGAAAAGGAAAGGGGAAAAGAAAAGGAAGGAAAGAAAGGAAGAAGAGGAAAACAGGAGGAAGGAATAGGAGGGAGGAAAAAGGAAAGAAAGGAAGGAGGTAAGGAGGGAGGGAGGGAAGAAGTAAAAGGAAGGAAGAGAGCGAAGGAGGGAGGAAAAGGGGAAGGAAAGAAGAAAAGAGAAAGAAGGAAAAAAGAAAAGTAGGAGGGAGGGATAAAAGAAGCAAGGAAAAGGAAGGAATGAGGGAAAAGGGAGGGAAGGGAAGAAAGGAGGAAAAAGTGGGAAAGAAGGCAGGAGAAAAAAGGAAAAGGGAGGAAAGGAAGAAAAGGAAAGGAGGAAAGGGAAAAGGAAGGAAGGCAAGAGAGCAGGAGAGGAAAGAGGGAAAGTGGAAAAGGAAGGAAAGAAAGAGGGGAGGGGAGGAAGGGGGGAGGGTCCTGAGGGAGGGGGAGGGAGGGGCGGGGGCGCCTTTAAAGTCCTCCTTCGCGTCCTCTCCAAGCGAGTCCTCGCCGGGCGTCCTTGGCGGCGGAGGGGCGCTCCTCCTTTCTTTCCTCCCTCCCTTTCCCTTCTTCCCTTCCTTCTCCTTTCCTCCTTCCTTCCTTCCTTTCCCCCCTCCCTCCATGTTCTGGAAGAATGAGGCCCCCTCCTCCGCCCCCCCGCCCGAGGGTGAGCAGCCGCGGACCGAGGTGAGAACAGGCAGGGGAGGGAGGAGACCCCTAACACCCCCCAAAAAACCCCAACATTTCCCCCAATTAGAAATTATTATGGGGAGGGGGAGGAAGAATGCCCAGCGTCGCCTCTTCTCCAAACTGGACTTTTGGGAAACTTTGGGGGGGGGGGGTTGTAATGTTTAATATTGCAATATTTTTATTATGTTCCTATAAAAGGGGGGGGGGTGAGTTAATGGGTCATTTAATTGGGGGGCGGCAGGAGTGATTGACAGCTGATTGACAGCTCCCCAAAAGAGCCCTACTTTTTCCATCCTTCCTTCCTCCCTTCCCTCCTTTCTCTCATTCTACCTTTTTCTCCTCCTCCTCCTCTTGTCTAGTCTTTCCCCTTTTCTTTCTCTTTCTTTCTTTCTTTCTTCCCTTCTCTTACTAACTTACCAACTTTTTCTCTCCCCTTCCCTTTCCATCTTCCCTTTTCTCTTTCTACCTTCCCTTCCTTTCTCTCTTCCATTCCCTTCCCGACTTTTCCTTTCCCCCTTTTTTTCTGTCGCTATTCCTTTGCCCACTCCTCTTTTCCCTTCTCCTATTTTCAGTCTTTCCTTCCTTCGTTCCTTTCTTCCCTTCTCTTACTAACCTAATCATCTTTCCCTCTCATCTTCGCTTTCCTCCCCCATCTTCCCTTTCTCGTTCTACCTTTTCCTTCTTTCCCTCTTCCTCTCCTTTTTCCTCCCTTTCTCCTACTAACTTTCCATCTCTCCCCTTTCTTCCTTCGCCTTCTTCCCTTTCTACCTTTTCCTTCTTTCCCCTTCCTTTCTTTTTCCTCCCTTTCTCTTACTTTCCATCTCTCCCCTTTCTTCCTTCGCCTTCTTCCCTTTCTCTTTCTACCTTCCTTCCTTTCTGCCCTTCTCTTACTATCTCACCTAAATCATCTTTCCTTCTCATCTTTGCTTTCTCCCCATCTTCCCTTTCTCGTTCAACCTTTTCCTTCTTTCCTTCCTGTAGCTCTCCACTTGTCCACTCTTCTTTTTCCTTTGCCTATTTTCAGTCTTTCTTTCTTTCTCTCCTTCTCTTACTAATTTACCCATTCCATCTTTCCCTCTCCCCTTCCCTTTTCCCCTTTCTCTTTCTCCCTTTCCTTCCTTCCCTCTTCCTTTCCCTTCCTGACTTTTCCCTCTTTCCCTTCTGTGGCTATCCACTTGTCCACTCTTCTTTCCCCTCCGCCTGCCTCTTTCAGTCTTTCTTTGCTTCCTTCCTTCCTTCTTTCTCCCCTTCTTTTACTAGCTTTCCACCTTTCCCTCTTCCCTTTCCCTTCCTTCCCACTTCCTTTCCCTTCCCGACTTTTCCTTTCCCTCTTTCCCTTCCCTTCTGTCGCTCTCCACTTGTCCACTCTTCTTTTTCCTTTGCCCGTTTTCAGTCTTTTTCTTTCTCTCCTTCTCTTACTAACTTACCCACTCCATCTTTCCCTTTCCCCCTTTCTCTTTCTCCCTTTCCTTCCTTCCCTCTTCCTTTCCCTTCCTGACTTTTCCTTCTTTCTCTTCCCTTCTGTGGCTATCCACTTGTCCACTCTTCTTTCCCCTCCGCCTGCCTCTTTCAGTCTTTCTTTGCTTCCTTCCTTCCTTCTTTCTCCCCTTCTCTTACTAGCTTTCCACCTTTCCCTCTCCCCTTCCTTCTATCACTTTCTTCCCTTTCCCTTCCTTCCCATTTCCTTTCCTTTCCCTCTTTCCTTTCCCTTCTGTCGCTTTGCCTGTTTTCAGTCTTTCTTTCTTTCTTTCTTTCTTTCTTTCTTTCTTTCTCTCCTTCTCTTACTAACTTACCCACTCCATCTTTCCCTCTCCCCTTCTCTTTTCCCCTTATCCTTTTTCTCTTTCTCCCTTTCCCTTTCTACCCTTTCTTCCCTATTTTTCTCTTCCTTCCTTTCCTTTCCCTTCCCGACTTTTCCTTTCCCTCTTTCCTTTCCCTTCTGTCGCGATCCACTTGCCCACGCTTCTTTTCCCCTTGCCTGCCTTTATTCTTTTCCTTCCTTCTTTCTCCCCTTCTAACTTTCCATCTCTCTCTTCTTCTTCCCTTCCTCTTCCTTCCTTCTTCCTTCCTCTTACGAACTTTCAATCTCTCCCTTCTTCCTTCCCCTTCTTCTCTTCCTCTTCCTCCCTTCTTCCTCCCTTTCTCTTACTAACTTTCAATCTCCCCCCCTTTCTACCTTCCTCCCCTCCCTCTTTCTTCCTTTCCCCCATTCTACCTTTTTTCTCGTCCTCTTCTTCTTCCTTCTCTCTTTCTCTCTATCAATAAAAACAGGAGGGTGAGTTAATGGGTCATTTTATTGGGGAGGGGGGAGGGAGTGATGAAAGTGATTGACAGCTCCCTGTTTGCTGGTGCTTCCCTCCCCAAAAGAGCCCTCCCCCCTCTCTTTTTTTCTCCCATTCTACCTTTTCCTCCTCCTCCTCTTCTTTCTCTCTGCCTCTTTCTCAGTCAAAGGACCTTCTTCTTCTCTCCCCGCTTCCCCGATGGTGAGCCTCGGAGGGGCTGCAAAGGGAGGGGGGGTGGTCCTATGTTGGGGTCCTGTTTCCCCCCTTGACTTTCTCTTTCTTCCTTCCTTTCTTTCCTTTCTTCCTTCTTCCCTTCTTCTTTAGGCGCACCGGGGGGTCCTGGAGGAGGAAGAGGAGCCCCCCTCGGCGGCCAGCAGCCCGGCCTCCCCCTCGCCGCCCCCCTCTGCCCCTGCCGCCCCCACCTCCCCCGGCCCCCCCTCCGGAGCTTCCGCTTCCTCTTCCACTTCCTCTTCCTCCTCGAGGGAGACCCTTCCACCGCCACTGCCGACCCCCAAACAGCAGCTCTGCGCCAGTTGCGGAAGGGAGATCCTGGACAGGTACCTGCTCAAGGTGAGCCCAGAAGGAAGGAAAAGAGGAAGGGAGGGAGAGAAGGAGAGAAAGAAGGAAGGAAGGAAAGAAAGAAGAAGGAAGGAAAGGAAGACGGAAGGAAGGAAGGGGAAGGTAGGAAGGGAAATGTAGAAAGAGAAGGAAGGGTAGGAAGGGAGGAAATGGAAGGCAAAAAGGGAATGGTAGTAAGAGAAGGAGAGAAAAAAGGAAGGAAGGAAGGAAGAAAAAATGCTATAAAGGGAAAGAAAGGAGGAGAAAGGGAAAGGTAGTAAGAGAAGGGGAGAAAGAAAGGAAAGATGGAAAGGGAAAGGTAAGAAGGGGAGAAAGAGAGAAAGAAAGAAAGAAAGAAAGAGAAAGGGAAGATGGAAAGGGAAGGTAGAAAGAGAAGGGGAGAAAAAGAAAAGATGGAAAGGAAAAGGTAAGAAGGGGAGAAAGAGAGAAAGAAAGAAAGAAAGGGAAGATGGAAAGGGAAGGTAGAAAGAGAAGGGGAGAAAGAAAGAAAAGATGGAAAGGGAAAGGTAAGAAGGGGAGAAAGAAAGAAAGAAAGAAAGAGGGAAGATGGAAAGGGAAGGTAGAAAGAGAAGGGGAGAGAGAAAGGAAAGATGGAAAGGGAAAGGTAAGAAGGGGAGAAAGAGAGAAAGAAAGAGAAAGGGAAGATGGAAAGGGAAGGTAGAAAGAGAAGGGGAGAAAGAAAGAAAAGATGGAAAGGGAAAGGTAAGAAGGGGAGAAAGAAAGAAAGAAAGAGAAAGGGAAGATGGAAAGGGAAGGTAGAAAGAGAAGGGGAGAAGAAAGAAAAGATGGAAAGGGAAAGGTAAGAAGGGAGAGAAAGAAAGAAAGAAAGAGAAAGGGAAGATGGAAAGGGAAGGTAGAAAGAAGGGGAGAGAGAAAGGAAAGATGGAAAGGGAAAGGTAGTAAGAGAAGGGGAGAAAGAAAGGAAAGATGGAAAGGGAAAGGTAAGAAGGGGAGAAAGAAAGAAAGAAAGAGAAAGGGAAGATGGAAAGGGAAGGTAGAAAGAGAAGGGGAGAAAGAAAGAAAAGATGGAAAGGGAAAGGTAGTAAGAGAAGGGGAGAAAGAAAGGAAAGATGGAAAGGGAAAGGTAAGAAGGGGAGAAAGAAAGAAAGAAAGAAAGAGAAAGGGAAGATGGAAAGGGAAGGTAGAAAGAGAAGGGGAGAAAGAAAGAAAAGATGGAAAGGTAAGAAGGGGAGAAAGAGAGAAAGAAAGAGAAAGGGAAGATGGAAAGGGAAGGTAGAAAGAGAAGGGGAGAAAGAAAGGAAAGATGGAAAGGGAAAGGTAGTAAGAGAAGGGGGAGAGAGAGAAAGAAAAGATGAAAAGGGAAAGTAAGTAAGTAAGAGAACGGGAGAAAAAAAAAAGATGGAAAGGGAAAGGTAGTAAGAGAAGGGTAGAAAGAAAGAAAGAAAGAAAGAAAGAAAGCAGACAAAAAGAACAAGTGGATAGGAACAGAAGGGAAGGGAAAGAGGGAAAGGAAGGAAAGAAGGAAGGGAAAAGTAGAAAGAGAAACAAGATGGGGAAAAGGGAAGGAGAGAGAAAGATAGAGTGGGTAAGTTAGTAAGAGAAGGGGAGAAAGAAGGAAAGAAAGAAAAAGCAAGCGAGCAAAGGGGGGAAGACTAGACAAGCAGAAAGTGAAAGAGAAGAAGGGAAGGGAAAAGGAAAAGATGGAGATGGAAAGTTCGCAAGAGAAAGGAAGAAGGGGAAAACAACAAAAGAAAAGGGCGGCACGGGAAGATGGGGAAAATGGAAAGAAGGAGAAAAAGAGGTAAAGCTTGTGAAGGGAAAAAAAGGGGAAGAGGAAGGAAAAAAAGGGGGAAAGGGAAAGTCGGGGAGTGGAAGGAAGAAAAAGAAAGAAAGGGAAAGAAGGGAAGTCAAGAGGGAAAGAGACTAAATGAAAGTTGGGGAGAGAAAGGGAGAAAGGAAAGAAGGAAGGAGACAGGATCAATGAAAAGGGAACGAAGGGGTGGGAAAGAGGAAAAAGAGGGGAAAGGGAAAGTCGGGGAGAGAAAGAGTGGAAGGAAGAAAAGAGGGAAAATAGATAAGAGAAGTGGAGAGGGAAAGGAGGAAGAGAAGGCTGGGAAGAAAGAGAGAGAAGGGAAGCAAGCAAAGCCAAAGGGAAAGAAGGAAGGGCCTTGCCCGCCTGACCCCCTCCTTCCCTCTCTTTCTTTCTTTCTTTCTTTCTCTCTTTCCTTCCTTCCTTCTTTCCAGGTGAACAACCTGCCTTGGCACCTGGGCTGCCTGGCCTGCTCGGTGTGCCGGGCTTCCCTCCGCCAGCAGAGCAGCTGCTACGTCAAGAACAAGGAGATCTTCTGCAAAGTCGACTATTTCAGGTATTGATTATTAGTAATCGTCGTAATACATTATATTATTAATATCATTATTTGCATTCCGCCCTCGTAATTAACACTATTATTAGTACATTGTGTTATTAATATTTGCATTCTGACATCCCAATTATTATCATTATAATTATTACATTATATTATTACTATTTGCATTCTACCATCCCTATTATTATTATAATTATCATCATCATTATGATTACATTATATTATTACTATTTGCATTCCGCCATCCCTATTATTATTATCATTATTACATTATATTATTACTATTTGCATTCCGCCATCCCTATTATTATTATCATTATTATTACATTATATTATTACTATTTGCATTCGACCATCCCTATTATTATCATTATTATCATTACATTATATTATTACTATTTGCATTCGACCATCTTTATTATCATTATTATTACATTATATTATTACTATTTGCATTCTACCATCCCAATTATTATCATTATAATTATTACATTATATTATTACTATTTGCATTCGACCATCCCTATTATTATTATCATAATTATTACATTATATTATTACTATTTGCATTCAACCATCCCTATTATTATTATCATTATTATATCATTACATTATATTATTACTATTTGCATTCGACCATCTTTATTATCATTATTATTACATTATATTATTACTATTTGCATTCGACCATCCCTATTATTATAATTATCATAATTATTACATTATATTATTACTATTTGCATTCCGCCATCCCTATTATTATTATCATAATTATTACATTATATTATTACTATTTGCATTCAACCATCCCTATTATTATTATCATTATATCATTACATTATATTATTACTATTTGCATTCGACCATCTTTATTATCATTATTATTACATTATATTATTACTATTTGCATTCCGCCATCCCTATTATTATTATCATTATTATTACATTATATTATTACTATTTGCATTCGACCATCCCTATTATTATCATAATTATTACATTATATTATTACTATTTGCATTCTGCCATCCCAATTATTATCATCATTACATTATATTATTACTATTTGCATTCTACCATCCCCATTATTATTATCATTATTATTATTATATTATTACTATTTGCATTCTGCCATCCCAATTATTATTAGTAGTAATAGATTATATTAATATTATTATTATTTGCATTCGGCCTCCGCAATGAATATTATTGTGTTATATTATTATGTGCATTCTTCCATCTCAATAATAAGTAGTAGTAGTAACACATCATATTATTAATATTATTTGCATTCTGCCCCCACAATGGTTATTATTCTGTTATAGTATTATTATTTCATTCTGCCATCCCAATGATAATCATTATTACTGGTACGTTATATTACTGGTACGTCCTCCCCTGCAGGGAGGAGCGGAATATAAAACCGAATAATAAATAAATAAATTATTGTTATTATTATTATTACTATTATTTGCATTCTGCCCTCACAATTATTATTAGTAGTAGTAATACATTATGTAATTGTATTTGCCTTCTGCCATCATATTTATTAGTAGTAGTAGGTTATATTATTATTATTATTTGCGTTCTGCCATCACAATTATATTATTATTAGTAGTGCATTATTTGCATTCTGCCCATGCAATGAATATTATTAGTAGTGCATTATACTCTTATTATTATTATTTGCATTCTGCCCTCACAATTATTATTATGATTAGTAGTAATACATTATATTAATATTTCCATTCTGCCTTCACAATTATTAATATTAATAGTATATTATTATTACTTGCATTCTGCCCCCACAATAAGAATAATAATATATTCTTAATGTGCCATTACAATTATTAGTAGTACATTATTATTACCATTATTTATTTATATGCATTCTGCCTTTTCTCATCATTAATTGTAGTAGTAATGCATTGTATTATTATTACCATAAATATTATTATTTGTATCCCGTCCTTCCAAATATTAATCTTAGCGGTACTGATACTAGTATATTATTATTATTGTGCATATTGCTATTACAAATATTATTCTTACTAGTCATATGATATTCGTATGATAGATATTATTGATATTATTCACAATCAGTCCCTCTAATTATTATTATCATTATCCTTAATAATAGTAATACAAGTACATTATTTATTATAGGCATCATTAACATTATTTACATCCTGTCCTCCCGATTATTAGTAGTAGTTGTATAAGTATAATAATAATGAAATATTGATATTATATTATTATGAATAATATTATTAGTGTCATTTATGTTCTGTCCTTCTGATTATTATTAGTAGTAGTAGTAGTTGTATTAGTATTATAATATATTATAATAATAATGAAATATTGATATTATATTATTATTATGAATAATATTATTAGTGTCATTTACATTTTGTCCTTTCGATTATTATTATATAATAATAATGAAATATTGATATTATATTATTATGAATAATATTATTAGTGTCATTTATGTTCTGTCCTTCTGATTATTATTAGTAGTAGTAGTAGTTGGAGTAGTATTATAATATATTATAATAATAATGTAATATTGATATTATATTATTATTATGAATAATATTATTAGTGTCATTTACATTCTGTCCTTTCGATTATTATTATATAATAATGAAATATTGATATTATATTATTATGAATAATATTATTAGTGTCATTTATGTTCTGTCCTTCTGATTATTATTATTATTAGTAGTAGTAGTTGTATTAGTATTATAATATATTATAATAATAATGAAATATTGATATTATATTATTATTATGAATAATATTATTAGTGTCATTTACATTCTGTCCTTTCGATTATTATTATATAATAATAATGAAATATTGATATTATATTATTATGAATAATATTATTAGTGTCATTTATGTTCTGTCCTGATTATTATTATTAGTAGTAGTTGTATTAGTATTATAATATATTATAATAATAATGAAATATTGATATTATATTATTATTATGAATAATATTATTAGTGTCATTTACATTCTGTCCTTTCGATTATTATTATATAATAATGAAATATTGATATTATATTATTATTATGAATAATATTAGTAGTCATTTACATTCTGTCCTTCTGATTATTATTATTAGTAATAGTTGTATCAGTATTATAATATATAATAATAATGAAATATTGATATTATATTATTATTAATAATTAGTGTCATTTACATTCTGTCCTTCCGATTATTAGTAGTATTATATTATTATGTAATAATAATAAAATATTGATATAATATGATGATGAATAATATTATTTGTATGATTTACATCCTGTCCTTTCTAATTATTATTATTATTATTATTATGGGTTGCAACTGCATTGCATTTTGTTTAATGGGAAAGGGTGCAATTACATTGCAATTTGCAGTGCAATTGCAACCCCCCCCCCCCAATGAGGCGCATTCCCACGAGACACTTGACACGGGTCCGCCGACACGCGTGTTTCTGCAGTTTCCTCCTTTCCCGCCACCCGCACTGCATGCAAACAGAACCCCCCCTCCCCCGGGGGAAAAAGAGTCTGCACTGAGCACTGAATGCAGTTTCAAACCGTTTTGCCTTCCTTTTGGGAAATATTTGTTATTTTCCTCTCAAATAGGGATTTTGACATTTAAAAGAAGGAAGGAAGGAAGGAAGGAAGGAAGGAAGGAAGGAAGGAAGGAAGGAAGGAAGGAAGGAAGGAAGGAAGGAAGGAAGGAAGGAAGGAAGGAAGGAAGGAAGGTAGGTAGGTAGGTAGGTAGGTAGTGAAGTGTTGGGGCTTTCTCATGAGCAGCCCTTCTTTTAGGCGAAAACATTAATAGGAGGAGAAGCAGTGCACAAAGAGGACTTGCGCCATCATAAACAACAATAGTAATAGTATGTCATCAACAGAATAATAACCAAGCCATCAACATATTATTATTATTATTATGGCTTGAGAATAGTAATCAATCATCATGCCATCAAATTGTTGTTGTTGTAATTATCATTATTATTATACAGATGGCTTGAGAATCATCATCATCATCATGCCATCAAGTTGTTGTTGTTGTTATACTGATGGCTTGAGAATAATAATAATCATCAACAACAGGCCAACCAATTGTTGTCGTTGTTATTATACTGATCGATTGAGAATAATAATCATCATCATCATCATGCCATCAAGTTGTTGTTGTTGTTTATTTTTTTTTTATTTTATTATTTTATTATTTGCATTTGTATTCCGCCTCTTCCCGAGGGCTCGTGGCGGGTTACAAGACATACATAGTGATCGGCAGGCAACACTCATGCCGACTCACGAACAAAATAAAACAATGCTATAACCATAAAAATAACAAAAATGATACTAAAAAACATCATTAAAACATTGTTAAAATTACACTAAGTGACAAAAACGGTAACACAAGTCATAAATCATTCAGGCGCGTTATATGCCAGGCCTCTTGAAAAGGAAGGTCGTTGTTGTTGTTGTTATACTGATGGCTTGAAAAGAATAATAATCATCATCAACAAGCCATCCAATTGTTGTCGTTATTATACTGATGGATTGAGAATAATAATACTCATCATCATCATGCCATCAAGTTGTTGTTGCTGCTTTTATTATTACTATTATTATTATACTGATGGCTTGAGAATAATCATCATCATCATCAACAAGCCATCCAATTGTTGTCGTTATTATACTGATGGATTGAGAATAATAATACTCATCATCATCATCATGCCATCAAGTTGTCGTTGTTGCTATTGTTATTATACTGATGGCTTGAGAATAATAATCATCATCAACAAGCCATCCAATTGTTGTCGTTATTATACTGATGGATTGAGAATAATAATACTCATCATCATGCCATGAAGTTGTTGTTGTTATTGTTATTGTTATATTGATGGCTTGAGAATAATAATCATCATGCCATCAAGTTGTTGTTGTTGTTATTGTTATTATTATACTGATGGCTTGAGAATCATCATCATCATCATCAAGCCATCCAATTGTTGTCGTTATTATACTGATGGATTGAGAATAATAATAATCATCATGCCATCAAGTTGTTGTTGTTGTTATTGTTATACTGATGGCTTGAGAATAATAATAATCATCATGCCATCAAGTTGTTGTTGTTGTTATTGTTATTGTTGTTATTATACTGATGGCTTGAGAATCATCATCATCATCAAGCCATCCAATTGTTGTCGTTATTTTTATTATACTGATGGATTGAGAATAATAATCATCATCGTGGCATTAAGTTGTTGTTGTTATTATTATTATACTGATGGCTTGAGAATAATAATCATCATCGTGGCATTAAGTTGTTGTTGTTGTTGTTATTATTATACTGATGGCTTGAGAATAATCATCATCATCATCATCATCATGCCATCAAGTTGTTGTTGTTATTGTTATTATTATTATTATACTGATGGCTTGAGAATCATCATCATCATCAAGCCATCCAATTGTTGTCGTTATTTTTATTATACTGATGGATTGAGAATAATAATCATCATCATGGCATTAAGTTGTTGTTGTTGTTATTATTATTATACTGATGGCTTGAGAATAATAATCATCATCGTGGCATTAAGTTGTTGTTGTTGTTGTTATTATTATACTGATGGCTTGAGAATAATAATCATCATCATCATCATGCCATCAAGTTGTTGTTGTTATTGTTATTATTATTATTATACTGATGGCTTGAGAATAATAAGCATCACCATCACAAAGTCATCCAATTGTTGTTGTTATTATACTGATGGCTTACGAATCATCATCATCATGCTATCAAGTTGTTATTATTGGTATTTATTTTCCTAGTATTATTAATATTATACTGATGGCTTGAGAATAATAATCATCATCATCATCAAGCCATCCAATTGTTGTTATTATACTGATGGCTTGAGAATAATAATAATAATCATCATCATGAAGCCATCCAATTATTATTTTTGTTGGTGTTATTATGTTGACAGCTTGATAATAATAATAATAATAATATTACTACGGTGATAATCCATAAGTCCCAATGGTGAGCCTGGAAGGGTCCCCAGCGCCAGTCTCCTTTGGCGCATGAGAACATTTACTGTATTTTACCGCATTAGACACGGCTGGGAGTGGTTGTGATCAGACCCATCGGAAAGTAGGTTTAGGGTCCACTATTTTTAAAGTTTTAGGAATATAATTTTGGAAAAAGGAGGGCTTCTGTGTGTGTTTTTTATAGATAGGCATTCAAGCAGGTTTGGGTCTCAACAGTTTCTCAGGCAAGATGAGGGAGGTATTTAGTTTGTGTGTATATGTGTATATATGTATATGATATACAATGTACATACAGTACATACTGTATACAATATTATATACAGTATGTGTGTCATTTTATGTATGTAGTTTGTGTATATGTATACTATATGTGTGTATGTATATATATACTATATGTTGCCTATGTGTGTGTATATATGTATATATAGTGTATACATATATATTTTGTGTGTACAGTATATGTAGTGTGTATGTATATACAGTATAATGTGAATATACAGTATGTGTAGGTATAGTGTCTATATATATACACATACAGTGTGCATAATGTGTATATATGATATATAGTATTGTGTGTATATATATAAAATAGTATGTATATAGGATATATAATGTATATATACACTATAGTATGTATATGTGATAGATCTGTTTTGTGCATTTTATGATATATGATGTGTGTATATTAGTGTGTGTATATAGGATGTATAATGTGTATATACACTATAATATGTATATGTTATAGATCTATTTTGTGTGTGTGTATATATATATAGGATATATGATGTGTGTATACTAGTGTGTGTATAGAATATATAATGTATATCCTACATTATATACACACTATAGTATGTGATAGATCTCTTTTGTGTGTGTGTATAGAATATATAGTGTGTGCATATTAGTGTGTGTATATAGGATATATAATGTATATATACACTATTATATATATATATGATAGATCTATTTTGTGTGTGTATAGAATATATGGTGTGTGTATATTAGTGTGTGTATATAGGATATATAATGTATATATACACTATAGTAAGTATATGTGATAGATCTCTTTTGTGTGTGTATAGAATATTTGGTGTGTGTATATTAATGTGTGTGTATAGGATATATAAAGTATATATATGCTATAGTAAGTATATGTGATAGATCTCTTTTGTGTGTGTGTGTGTATAGGATATATGGTATGTGTATATTAGTGTGTGTGTATATAGGATATATAGTGTATATATAGACTATAGTATGTATGTATTTGTGTATATGTGTGTATATAGGATATATATATATGAGATCTCTTTTGAGAGAGATAGAAGTGGGATAGAAATCATCATTATTTTTATTTAGTGCAAGTATTATTATTATTATTATTACTATATAATTATATAAATATCTTTCGGTCTCAATCGTGAGAGAAAGGCAGAATAATAATAATAATACTACATTTCATACCCGATTCTCACGTATAAATCTGTATCGTTTTTGATGTTGTGTTTGGCCTCCGAATCCCAAATTCAGAGGATAACTAATGTCCAGTCATTTCTCTTTGGTGGGGGGATATTAGGGTCAATTTGGGTCTCGATCTTAAGAGAGAAGCGGGATAATATACATCTATATTATTGTTGTTGTTGTTGTCGTTGGCTTCCAAGATCCCAAAGGCAGAAGTGTTCCCTTTGCCCGCCTGTTTTGTATTTAAACAATTGATCATTAGTCTGGTTTGGCATTCATTCGCCTTGGTGATTGTTGCCGTCAGCTCGCACAATTATTGTTATTTGCTACGAGATAGACAAAATTGCCTTGGAATCCCTTTTCCGATGGCTGCTTGAGATCCAGCTTGACATCTATGATCCTCCCGCTCCAATGGGTTGCTTTTTTAACGAATGGCACTGGTTATAAATAATACAAATATCAATAATAATAATAGAAATAAACATTCTGTGTCCTAGTGAATTCTTCCCGCTGTCCTCAAATATTTCCACATTTAAAAGTTAATTATTTTATTTTATTATTGTAATATTATATACATAAAATATTATATTATTATGTAAATATATTTTAATTATTTTATAATGTTAAACAAATCATTCTATTCTACTATTATATATTTTATTATTAAGTTATATAAATAAAATGTTGTATTTTTATTATTATATTTTAACATTATATAAATAAAATATATTTTGATTTTGTTATCTTATTTTAGTGTTATATATAAATAAAATATATTTTATTTTAATATATTATTTTATTATTTCAGTATTTTTATATACATAAATTATTATATTGTATCTTATTTTTATTTTATTATTGTAATATTATATACATAAAATATTATATTACTATGTAAATATATTTTAATTTTATTATGTTAAACAAATAATATATTCCATTCTATTATAATATATTTTATTATTAAGTTATATAAATAAAAGGTTAAGCTGTACTAATATTTTATTATTATATTATTATATTTTAATATCATATAAATAAAATGTATTTTTATTTTAATATCTTATTTTATTGTTATATATAAATAAAATATATTTTATTTTAATATATTATTTTATTATTTCAGTATTTTTTATATACATAAATTATTATATTGTATCTTATTTTTATTTTATTATTTTACTTAGTCCCCGTTGGGGAGATGGTGGCGGGGTATAAACAAAGTTTTATTATTATTATTATTATATTATATAAATATTATATCATATATTGTCATTATATATATATACTGTATATAATATTAATTTTATTATTATAATATATAAATGAATTATATTTTAATTTTATTATATATATATATAATTTATTATAATATTATATTATATTAATATATTTATTATATAAATAATATATTTATTATTATTATTATTTTCCTGCCTTTCCCCTGCCATTGGGCTTGGCATTCAAGGTAGGGCTCAGTCTCCATCCAAATATATGGCAACCCATCTAATGTGCATTTTCAGCCTTTCAGCATCTATATTAATAAAATAATTGCCAAAAATAAAGAAATTGTTACTTTTTGCCTTCTCAAATGGCTAAAATATAGACTTGAGCTGCACCCAAAATATTGGCTTACAATATTGTTTGGTGGATAATGTTATTGTTGTTGTTATTGTCGTTATGATTGGTTGATCTTACTTCTTTTACAATAGTAGTAACCTATTAGTAGTTACTACTACTAGTTGTAACATCTACTATTAGTAGTAACTACAACTACTATTAAAAGTTGTTATATGTGTACATTAGAGTTGTTTTAAAAGAGGAATGTCGGAAATAATAATAATAATAATAATAGAAGTAAGGCGCTAACTCTATCTTGTGCATTCAATTCTTGAACTGTGATGCTGATAATAATAATATAAATGACACAATTAGACTATATATATATTATATAAAAATAATATTTCGATTGAGACGCTTGCAACTCCCTCTTTAAAATACATAATTTACTTTAAAGTGTCTTTAAAATATGCAATTTACTTTGCTATTCAATTGACTAAAACTCAACCAATAAATCAGCCTCCTTAAATGGGGGAAAATCTGTGGCCGGGAGTGGGGTGCGCTCGGCTTTTCTGGAACGAGAGCGCCATTAATTAATTGATTGATTGATTAATTCATGCACCTTGTTCGTTGGTGCCTTTGCCTTCTCCCGCCAGAATCTGTTTTTAGCAAAATTGAGCCTTTAATGGTTCTTTGGGAAGTTTGCTGTGCTTGCTTCCGTCGTATCTGTGAAAGTCAGACTGATAGGTATTTTTGTGTGCGTTCAAGTCACTTTAACTTAAGGATGGATGCATGCAAGCATGCATAGATACAGTAGATAGACGGATGGGTAGGTAGGTATACAGATAGATAGGAAATAGATTGATGGATAGAGAGATAGATTACAATTATAGAATCATAGATCTATCTAATTGGATAGGTGATGAATAGATAGAAACACAGAAAAATAGATGGGTGGAAGGAGAGAGAGAGAAGAAAATGGTTGCTTGGATTAGATAAATAGAAAATGGATGGATGGATGAATGGGTGGATGGATGGATGCATGGATGGATGGATGGATGGATAGATAGATAGATAGATAGATAGATGAGTGAATAGAATTCTAGAGCTGGAAGAGACCCCCAAAGGTCATCCAATCCAGTCCCCTAAGATGGATGGATGGATAGATGGATGGATAGATAAATAGGAAAAAGGATGAATGGATGGGTACATAGATAGGAAAATAGATGGATGAATGAGTGGATGGATAGATAGATGGATGGATGGATGGATGGATGGACGGATGGACAGACAGACAGATAGATAGGAAAACAGATGGATGGGTGGATAGATAGATAGACAGATGGCTGGGTGGATGGATGGATAGATAGAAAAATAGATGGTGAATGGGTGGATGGATGGACGGATGGACAGACAGACAGACAGGAAAATAGATGGATGGGTGGATAGATAGATAGACAGATGGATGAGTGGATGGATGGATAGATAGGAAAATAGATGGTGAATGGGTGGATGGATGGATAGATTGATAAACAGATGGATGGATGAATGGACAGATAGATAAATAGGAAAATGGATGAATGGGTGGATGGATGGATAGATAGATAGGAAAATAGATGGATGGATGGATAGATAGGAAAATAGATGGATGGATGGGTTGGATAGATGGATGGACAGACAGACAGACAGATAGAGGAAAATAGATGGATGGGTGGATAGATAGATAGACGGATGGGTGGGTGGATGGATAGATAGGAAAATAGATGGATGGATGGGTTGGATAGATGGATGGACGGATGGACAGACAGACAGATAGAGGAAAATAGATGGATGGGTGGATAGATAGATAGATAGACGGATGGGTGGATGGATGGATAGGAAAATATATGGATGGATGGGTTGGATAGATGGATGGATGGATTGATAGACAGATGGATGGACGGACGGACAGGCAGACAGATAGGAAAATAGATGGATGGGTGGATAGATAGACGGATGGGTGGATGGATGGATAGATGGATGGATGGATGGATAGATGGATGGACAGACAGACAGATAGAGGAAAATAGATGGATGGGTGGATGGATAGATAGATAGATAGATAGATAGACGGATGGGTGGATGGATGGATAGGAAAATATATGGATGGATGGGTTGGATAGATGGATGGACAGACGGACAGACAGACAGATAGGAAAATAGATGGATGGGTGGATAGATAGATAGATGGGTGGATGGATGGGTGGATGGATGGATAGATAGGAAAATAGATGGATGGATGGGTTGGATAGATGGATGGACAGACAGACAGACAAATAGAGGAAAATAGATGGATGGGTGGATAGATGGATGGACCGACGGACAGACAGACAGATCGGAAACTAGTGGATGGATAGGATAGGATGGGTGCAAGATAGGAAAATATATGGATGGATGGGTTGGATAGATGGATGGACAGACGGACAGACAGACAGATAGGAAAATAGATGGATGGGTGGATAGATAGATAGACGGATGGGTGGATGGATGGATAGATAGGAAAATAGATGGATGGATGGGTTGGATAGATGGATGGACAGACAGACAGATAGAGGAAAATAGATGGATGGGTGGATAGATAGATAGACGGATGGGTGGGTGGATGGATAGATAGGAAAATAGATGGATGGATGGGTTGGATAGATGGATGGACGGATGGACAGACAGACAGACAGATAGATAGAGGAAAATAGATGGATGGGTGGATAGATAGATAGACGGATGGGTGGATGGATGGATAGGAAAATATATTTATTTATTTTATTTATTTATTATTCGGGTTTCTATGCCGCCGACTCCCTGAGGCTCGCGGCGGCTCACAGGAACCGAAGGTACAACTACACACAAGCAATGCGATAAAACATCTAAGACAATTAAACAGTTAAAACAGCAAAATACAAAACCCCCAGGTACAGTTCAGAAATTAGACAACGTGACACCCCAGGACAGCGGCTAAAGCGGAACATGGGCAGGACCTACTCACCGAAGGCCTGCTTAAACAAATAAGTTTTGCAGGCGCGTCTAAACGGGAGCAGGTCCTTTATAGCCCGCGTTCCAGCCGGGAGGGCGTTCCACAGCGTAGGGGCTATAACGGAGAACGCCCTCCGGCGAGTAGATGTCAGTTTAGCCGATTTCGCCGAGGGTATCTCTAACAAATTAGCATCCTCGAAGCGTAGTGATCTCGGGGACAGTGTGGGGTGAGTCGGTCCTCAAGTACGCTGGCCCCAGGCCATGCAAGGCCTTAAAGGTAAGAACCAACACCTTGAAGGAGATCCGGTGCTCGATTGGGAGCCAGTGCAGATCCTGCAAAACAGGTGTGATGTGGCGGCCTGCTGGGGTTCCAGACAGGAGCCGGGCGGCAGTGTTCTGCACCAACTTTAGCTTCCGGGTCGCCGACAAAGGATGGATGGGTTGGATAGATGGATGGATGGATGGACGGACAGACAGACAGACAGGAAAATAGATGGATGGGTGGATAGATAGATAGACAGATGGATGTGTGGATGGATGGCTAGATAGGAAAATAGATGGGTGGATGGGTGGATGGATGGATAGATTGATAAACAGATGGATGGATGGACAGATAGATAGGAAAATGGATGGATGGATAGATAGATGGATGGATAGGAAAATAGATGGATGGGTGGGTGTATTGATGGATGGATGGATAGATAGGAAAATAAATGGGTGGATAGATAGATGGAAGGATGATACTGTTGTACCTTCAAGTCATTTCCAATGGAAAGGTAGGTAGATGGATTGGTGGAAAAATGGATAGAGATATAGGAAGAGATAGATAGATAGATAGATAGATAGATAGATAGGTGATGGTGTTGTGCCTTCAAGTCTTTTCCAAGAAGGAAGGACGGATGGATAGTTCACTCTCTTGAATGCAATGATGCAATCAACGGAGGAATTCCTGCTTGGTCGTAGGGGGCTGGGCTGGATGACCTCTGGGGTCCCCTCCATCGCCAGGCTTCTTTCCCATCCTTCCTTTCTCTCTCTCTCTCTGTCTCTCCACAGCCGGTTCGGGACCAAATGTGCGCGCTGCGGGAGGCAGATCTTTGCCAGCGACTGGGTGCGGCGGGCCCGGGGCAACGCCTACCACTTGGCCTGCTTTGCCTGCTTCTCCTGCAAGAGGCAGCTGTCCACCGGAGAGGAGTTTGGCCTGGTGGAGGAGAAGGTCCTGTGCCGCATCCACTACGACACCATGATCGAGAACCTCAAGCGCGCGGCTGAGAACGGTACGTGGGCCAGGGCGACACCGGGGGCCCCCACCTCTCTGCGGGCACCGCCTCGACCACGCGTATCCAATTATGCGCATATCTCAAAGTATGTGTGTATGCATGTCCGTTTGTACCATTAAGGCGGCTGCAAGGGTGAAGTGGCCCTCTCTGGTGTCGCCAGATTGGCTGTTGCTGGGTGAAGTGGCCCTGTGCAATGCCACTGGGCTGGCTTTTGCTTGGCACAGGGATGACTTGAAAGGGCGAAGTGGCCCTCTGGATTGGCTGTTGCTCGACGAAGGACTAACTTGATAGGGTGAAGTGGCCTCTGTGTTGTCATTGTTGTCATTGCAAAGGGCTGGTTGCGTGAAGTGGCCCTCGGCGATGTCACTGGATTGGCTGTTGACGAAGGATAAAGTGGTGGCCCTCTGTGTTGTCATTGGAGCGGTTGCTGCTAGGCAAAGGGCTGGCTTGATAACGTGAAGTGGCCCTCGGCGATGTCACTGGATTGGCTGTTGCTAGACGAAGGACTAACTTGATAGGGTGAGGTGGCCACCTGCGATGTCACTGGAGCAACTGTTGCTAGGCGAAGGACCGACTTGATAGGGTGAAGTGGCCCTCTGCAATGTCATTGGATTGGCTGCTGCTAGGCGAAGGACTGGCTTGATAGGGTGAAGTGGCCCTCTGTGATGTCACTGGATCAGCTGCTGCTAGGCGGACTATCTTGATAGGGTGAAGTGGCCATCTGCGATGTCACTGGAGCAACTGTTGCTAGGCAAAGGACTGACTTGATAGGGTGAAGTGGCCCTTTGTGATGTCATTGGAGAGGTTGCTGCTAGGCGAAGGACTGGCTTGATAGGGTGAAGTGGCCCTTTGTGATGTCATTGGAGAGGTTGCTGCTAGGCGAAGGACTGGCTTGATAGGGTGAAGTGGCCCTCTGTTATGTCACTGGATCAGCTGCTGCTAGGCGAAGGACTGGCTTGATAGGGTGAAGTGGCCCTCTGTGATGTCACTGGATCAGCTGTTGCTAGGTGAAAGACTGGCTTGATAGGGTGAAGTGGCCCTCTGTGATGTCACTGGGCTAGCAGTTGCTAGGCAAATGACTTGATAGGGTGAAGTGGCCATCAGAGATGTCACAGGGAAAGAAAGGTGACATGTGTATGGGGATGGCAAGAGGTAAGCAAAGCGCTACAAAGAGGCAAGACTATAAATCCCGGGCCACAAACGGCCGATGGGAGCTTGAGACAATTCGAATGCAGGAGTCTTATGTACGGTATGTGGGTCTGGCCCAGGCCTGAGCCTGAGTTTCCGAGTCTGAGTTTCCGAGTTCAATTTCCGAGTTCGATTTCCGAGTTCGATTTCCGAGTTCGATTTCCAAGTTCGATTTCCGAGTTCGATTTCCGAGTTCGATTTCCGAGTTCCTTCCGACACGGCTCTGGGTGGGAGGCCTTGGCCAACACGCCGGGTTCTGCGCCCTGCTGGCCTCGCCTCCGTCTCTGCCGTTTCCCAGAGAGAGAAGACTTTGCCCAAGTGTCGAGAGAAGCTGTCTGGTTCTCCTCCTTCCTTTTGGGACGGGGGGAGCGGAAGGCCTATATAGGGCAGGCCATTTTTTGTGTGCGGCGGTGGCGGCAGCAGATGGAAACAATTTTGAGGGAGAATCCGAAAAGGAAAATAATCAGCGTTTCTGTTTACAAGATTTGAGCGAGGAGATGAAAACAAAATCAAAACAAGATGCCGTCGCAGGCCGAGGAAGGGGTCGGTGCTTATGCACGCAGAAAAGGGCCGTGGGCCCAGCGGTTTGGGCTCAGACCCGGGTTTGGGGCCACTCTCTGGCTGCGTGGCCCTGGATCAGGCTGTTAGGAATGGTGGGAGTTGGAGTCCAAAACACCTGGAGGGAAGGAGGGCCCAAGTTGGCCCAGGCCTGGAACCTCCTTGGGAAGATGCGCAAGGGGCCTCGTTTGACCTCTGGCACCATTGGAGGCACTTTGGAAAAGAAAAGCATTGTGTGTGTGTATATACTCTCCCCTCTTCTTCTTCTTCCTCATATTTTCTTCCTTCTCCTCCTCCTGTTCGTCCTCGTTTTCCACCTCCTCTCCTGTTCTTCCTCTTCCACCCTCTTCTTTGTCCTCCTCCACTTCTCTTTTTCTCCTTCCTCTTCCTCCTCTTCTGCTTCTTTTCTTCCTCATCCTCCCTTCTTCTTTCTCTTATTCTCCTGTTCACCCTCCTCTTCTTCCTCCTCTTTTTCTAACTCTTCCTCTCTTCTTCTCCTATTCTTCCTCTCCTCTTCTATCGCTTCCTCCTCTTCTTCTTCCTCTTCTAACTCTTCTCCTGTTCTTCCTCTTCTTCTAACTCTTCTTCTCCTGTTCGTCCTCTTCTTCAACCTCCTCTTCTCCTCCTGTTCTTCTTCTTCTTTATCCTCCTCTTCATCCTCTTCTTCTCCTGTTCTTCCTCTTCTTCTCCTCTTCATCCTCCTCCTGTTCTTCCTCTTCTTCATCCTCTTCTTCTCCTGTTCTTCCTCTTCTTCTAACTCTTCTTCTCCTGTTCTTCCTCTTCTTCCTCCTCTTCTTCTCCTGTTCTTCCTTTTCTTCTAACTCTTCTTCTCCTGTTCTTCCTGTTCTTCCTCTTCTTCTCCTGTTCTTCCTCTTCTTCAACCTCCTCTTCTCCTGTTCTTCCTCTTCTTCAATTCCTCTTCTATCTCTTCCTCCTCCTCTTCTTCTTCCTCTTCTCCTGTTCTTCCTCTTCTTCAATTCCTCTTCTATCTCTTCCTCCTCCTCTTCTTCCTCTTCTTCTTCTCCTGTTCTTCCTCTTCTTCTAACTCTTCTTCTGTTCTTCCTCTTCTTCTAACTCTTCTTCTGTTCTTCCTCTTCTTCTTCCTCTTATTCTCCTGTTCTTCCTCTTCTTCTAACTCTTCTTCTCCTGTTCTTCCTCTTCTTCTAACTCTTCTTCTCCTGTTCTTCCTCTTCTTCAACCTCCTCTTCTCCTGTTCTTCCTCTTCTTCAATTCCTCTTCTATCTCTTCCTCCTCTTCTTCTTCCTCTTCTCCTGTTCTTCCTCTTCTTCAATTCCTCTTCTATTTCTCCCTCCTCCTCTTCTTCTTCCTCTTCTCCTGTTCTTCCTCTTCTTCTAAGTCTTCTTCTGTTCTTCCTCTTCTTCTCCTGTTCTTCCTCTTTTTCATCCTCTTCTCCTTTTCTTCCTCTTCTTCATCTCCTCTTCTATCTCTTCCTCCTCCTCCTCTTCTTCTTCTAACTCTTCTCCTGTTCTTCTTCTTCTTCTTCTAACTCTTCTTCTCCTGTTCTTCCTCTTTTTCATCCTCCTCCTCTGCATCCTCTTCTTCTCCTGTTCTTCCTCTTCTTCATCCTCCTCTTTTGTTTATTCTTTCTCTTCTCCTCCTGTTTTTCCTCCTTCCTCTTCTTCTGCTTCTTTTCTTCCTCCTTTTCTTTTTCTTCCTCCTCCTCTGCTCATCCTCCTCCTCTTCCTCCTTCTGGGGCCAAACCTCTCCCATTCACCTGCCTAAGGTGGGAGCTAAGGCTTTGTACAGGCGCATCCCGCTCGTGGCTTTCTTTTTCTGGATCGCACGACTTGAACGTGGGCACACGAGGCTCCTCCGAAGGCCTTAGTCCTGCCTGACCTGCGGGCAAACCAACCAACCCAAAACAGGAGACCGAGGGCGGGGTTTCCTCTTCCTGCCAACCTGAGACAGGAAGGCCTGCCTTGAACTGGGGCGGCCACAGAATCCCAGAATCAGTCAGTTGGAAGAAACCATCAAGGGCCACCCGGTCTGATCATTATGGTGGCGGCCCGTCTCTGGATATTTTCCATCTTGTCCATCTCCTCCTAGGTTTGTTTTGCCCAGAACTTGACCCAGGGCTATTATTCCAGGTACAGAGGCCTGACCCAAGTAGAAGAGACTCCGGACTAGGACTCTTTCCCTGGGTCAAGACACTCTCCTCCTACTAGAATCACATTGGCCTTTTTAGCTGCCGCTCCACACTCTTGGCTCACGTTCGGCTTGGACTGGTCATTGGTATCTGCTGCATCGCATAGGAAACCAAGTGGCCGAAAGGGAGTCTCCATCGGCCTTTCCTCTAGGTCGGAGACCAGGTCAAAGGGCATCGGGCGGCCAAAGGCTAAGTGGCACCTGGCATGGGATGCCCAGGCGGAGGAAATTTCCCCTTTTATCAAAAACGCCCAGCAGCGAGCCTGTCCGGCGCAGGATGCTTCCTCCGGGGAATCGCAAAGCGCTTTCGGCTGGGTTTTCGGAAAGAAGGGAAAATAAACAGATGGCACCAAGGCTGAATCTCATTAATCATCCGAAAGACGGACTGTTAAACAAGGAAAGAAAAATTATGAAGGGCGGTTATGGTGTGTTTTTGTGGAATTCCTTCAACCCGGGCCAAGATAATCACATCCTAAAGACTTGCCTGCAAACCGAGCCCAGCCGTAGAGCGAATCTCCATTGTGCCCAGTGCTGCCCATCGGCTGTTAGGAATTGTGGGAGTTGGGAGTCCAAAACACTTGGAGGGAGGGCCCAGACCTGGTTTCTCTTCCGCCTCTTCCCATTTTCCTCCTTCGTCCCCTGCTTGTGGCAAGCCGAGTTCCAAGGGACGGGAGAGGAGAGCAGGGCTCATCCCTGCCGGCTCAGGCAAAAGCAAACCGCTGCAAGCCTCTGTAAGGCAATGCTACTATTTGGTGGATCTGCCATTGGTTATGCGACCAATTATCCAACAAGGAAGAGGATGGACCAAATGTTCTCAGAAGGCGCTGGACCATGCCCGGATTACCCATAAGGCCAATGAGGCCATGGCCTAGGGGCGCAAGCCGGGGGGGGGGCGCAGATCACAGACCAAAACAAAAAACCTGGTCCGCGCCCCTCTTTCCCCCTTTCTCATGCCCTTTCTCGCTCCTTCTCCCAGCAGAGTCTCTGCTCCGTCTCGCGCTCTTTCTCACGCAGGCTCTCCCCTCTCTCTCTTGTGCTCTCTCTCGCGTGCTCTCTCCTCTCTCTCTCGTGCTCTCTCCCTCTCTTGGGCTCTCTCCCTCTATCGCGCGCACTCTCTTTCTCTCACGCTCTCTCTCTATAGCGCGCTCTCTCTCGCACTCTCTCTCTCACGCGCTCTCTTTCCCTCTCTCTCTCTCATGCTCTCTCTCTCTCTCGCCCCCTCTCTCCCCTCTAATGCTCTCTCCCTCTCGCGCTCCTCTCTATCGCGCTCTCTCTCTCTGTTCTTTCTCTCTCGCTCTCTTTCTCTCTCGCGCACGTGCTCTCTCTTGCTCTCTCTCTCCCCCCTCTCCCCCTCTCGCGCTTTCTCCCTCTCGCGCCCTCTTCTCTCTCTTTCTCTTGCTCTCTCTCGCACACGTGCTCTCTCTCTCTCTCTCTCTCTCCCCCTCTCCCCTCTCACCTCTCTCCCTCTCGCTCCCTCTCTCTCTCTCTCGCGCGCGCGCTCTCTATCACACGCTCTCTCTATTGCACGCTTTCTCTATCACGCGTATGCGCTCTCTCTTTCTCTCTCTCTCTCTTTCTCTCTCTTGCGCTCTTGCTCTCTCTCTCTCTCTCTCTCTCTCTCTCTCTCTCTTTACCCCCCTCTCGCGCTCTCTCCCTCTCGCTCTCTCTCGCGCGCATGTGCTCTCTCGCACACGTGCTCTCCCTCTCCGTCTCTCTCCCCCTCTCTCTCCCTCTCTCCCCCCCTCTCTCCCTCTCTCTCCCTCTCTCTCCCTCCCTCTCGCGCTCCCTCCCTCTCGCGCTCTCTCTCTATCGCACACTCTCTCGCGCGCTCCCTCTATCGCGCGTATGCGCTCTCTCTTTCTCTCTCGCTCTTTCTTTCTCTCTCTCTCTTGCGCACATGCTCTCTCTCTCTCTCTCTCTCTCTCTCTCCCTCTCTCTCTCTCTCTCTCTCTCTCTCGCTCTCCCTCTCTCCCCCCTCTCGCGCTCTCTTTCTCTCTATCAGGCGCTCTCTCTCTCGCGTGTGCGCTCTCTCGCTCTCCCTTTCTCTCTCGCTCTCTCTCGTGCACGTGCTCTCTCTCGCGCGCGCCTTTGGAGCGAGTTTGCACCCGCTGCGCTCTCCCCAAGCCTCCTGACTCCTGAGGAGACCTTCAGAGCACAGTGGAGCTTTCCAGCCGGTGGGAATGCATGGGGACCTTGGACGTGGCGGGATGGTGCCTACTCGCCTTTCTCTTCTGCTCCGGAGGCACCATGGCGAAAGCCAGCCAAGTGTGGGTCTGAGTGTGTGTGTGTGTGTGTGTGTGTGTGGGAGGGGGCGTAATTCCAAAGTGTGGCCTAGGGTGCAAAAAAGTGTTAATCCGGGCCTGCGCTGGACTCTATCTTTGGAGGTTTCAAAGTAGATGTTGGGTGGGCAGGCACCTTTCGGGAGTTATTTGTGTTTTCCTTCCATGGAAGCAGATAGGACAAGATGACCCTTGAGGTTCTTCCAACTCTAAGGCTCTTTGACCCCAGACAAGTCCCTCTCTGTTGTAGCCAGAAGATGAGGAAAGGGATGCTGGGATAGGTTTGGAGGGCCCAGAGGAGGGTAGAAGTGGCTTGAAGAAAGTTGTTTTGGAATCTCCTGGCAGTGCCACGAGGCTGGAGAGTGTTTGTCTAGGTCAAGGTGATTGGAATTGCGGGGACAGGGCAACAAAGACAGGCTCACTTTTTCCAGAGGCTTAGAGATAAGGAGAGGAGAAGCAGGTGCGTGCGGAATGATGTTATGGGAGGGATGGAGGCCTTTTACACTGGTTCCTGCTGGTACAATCCTCTATGAGAGCAATGTTGTCTTCAAGTGAACAGCTCTCGTTTTTGGTCCTTTGACCCCAGACAAGTCCCTCCCTGTTGTAGCCAGAAGAGGAGGAAGGGGGTGTTGGGATAGGTTTGGAGGGCCCAGAGGAGGGTAGAAGTGGCTTGGAGAAAGTTGTTTTGGAACCTCCTGGCAGTGCCACGAGGCTGGAGAGTGTTTGTCTAGGTCAAGGTGATTGGAATTGCGGGGACAGGGCAACAAAGACAGGCTCGCTTTCCCCTGAGGCTTAGAGATAAGGAGAGGAGAAGCAGGTGCGTGCGGAATGATGTTATGGGAGGGATGGAGGCCTTTTACACTGGTTCCTGCTGGTACAATCCTCTGTGAGAGCAATGCTGTCTTCACGTTTTTGGTCCTACGTTCTTGGAATTGGTGTATTCAAGTTTCTAAGTTTGCTCTTGCTTCTAGTTCATCCGTGAGATAGCATGAATCCAAGTTAGGCATAGGTTGCCTAACTTGGATTCATGCTATCTCACGTACGGATATATTTTAGCAGATTGGCTCTGGAGACTGTATTGGAAAGGATTTTGGACTCTCGGCTCTCTTGGAAATAACCTTTGGAACTCTGATCCTCTTTTTAAAATTTGCTTATTTTTATATGCTGTTCTTTAAATAAACTTCTACTTACTGGATTACCTGGTTTGTGTGAGTGGTTTGGGGTGAAACGGTGTTTCAGAGCTCTTGTGCAACACTCTCCTTCCATCTTTTTCAGGGAATGGCATCACCTTGGAAGGGGCCGTCCCGTCTGAGCAGGACAGCCAGCCCAAGCCGGCCAAAAGGGCCCGGACCTCCTTCACGGCAGAGCAGCTGCAGGTACAATATTTTGGGAGGGGGCCCAGGTGGTCCTTGGGCTGGCGATCGGGCCCTCCCTTGCTGAGGCCGCGCTTGTCGCCCTCTTCCCAGGTCATGCAAGCCCAGTTCGCTCAGGACAACAACCCAGACGCGCAGACCCTGCAGAAGCTGGCAGACATGACAGGGCTGAGCAGGAGAGTCATTCAGGTGAGGAGGCCTTCCCTTCCCTTCTGCAAAACCTCCCCTTTGTTCATAGAGGTGGGTGTCAAAGGAGGACAGTTGGAGGGCTGGATCCACATTGACAGATCAAGCCCAGGTTACGGCAACTTCCTCCGTAGGGTCCTTTTGGCCCAGAGGAGGTTGGCTGGGGTCTTCTTCTGAGAGAGCGGGGAACTTCCATCCATTTCCATGGTGGGTTTCCACGGCTGAGCGGGGAGGTTTCCCAGAGGACTAGGCCTGCACTCGACCCACGCTGGCTTCTGATGGATACACTTGCATACATATGCGCAAAGAGGTGTGAAGAGAGGGAAGGGAAGGAGAAAAGGAAGAGAAGAGAAGGAAAGAAAGAAAGGGAGAGAAGGAGGAAAAAGAAGGGGAGATGAAGGAGGACAAAGGATAGAAAAGGGGGAGCTGTATGAGGGGAAGCAAGGGAAGAAGGAAGGAATAGAGGAAGGCAAGGAGAGGGAGGAGTTGTATGAGGGAAAGCAAGGAAGGAAGGAGAGAGGAGAGAAGGGAAGAAGGAAGGATGTAAGGAAGGAAAAGGAGTTGTATGGGTGAAAGGAAGGGAAGGGAAGAAGGAAGGAAGGAATGAGAGAAGGGAAGGGAAGAAGGAAGGATGGAAGGAGAGGAAGAGGAGTTGTATGAAGGAAAGAAGGAAGGATGGAAGGAGAGGAGAGGGAGTTGTATGAGGGAAAGGAAGAAAGGAGAGGAGAGGAAAGGAGGGAAGGGAGGGAGGAGAGAAGGAAGGAGAGAAGAATGAGTTGTATGAGGGAAAGGAAGGAGAGGAGGGAAGGGAAGATGGGAGGAAGGAATGAGAGAAGGAAGGAATGAGATAAGGGAAGGGAAGAAGGAAGGATGGAAGGAAGGATGGAAGGATGGAAGCAGAGGAAGAGGAGTTGTATGAAGGAAGGAAGGAAGGAAGGAAGGAAGGAAGGAGAGGAGAGGGAGTTGTATGAGGGAAAGGAAGAAAGGAAAGGAGAGGAAAGGAGGGAAGGAAAGAGAGAAGGAAGGAGAGAAGGACGAGTTGTATGAGGGAAAAGAAGGAAGGAAAGAAGGAAGGAGGGAAGGAAGGGAAGAAGGAAGAAAGAAAGAAGGAAGGAAGGAGAGTTGAAGGGAAGGAAGGAATGAGAGAAGGGAAGGGAAGGAAAGAAGGAAGGAAGGAAGGAAGGAGAGGAAGAGGAGTTGTATGAAAGAAAGAAAGAAGGATGGAAGGAGAGGGAGTTGTATGCGGGAAAGGAAGAAAGGAAAGGAGAATAAAGGAGGGAAGGGAGGAAGGAAAGAGAGAAGGAAGGAGAGAAGGACGAGTTGTATGAGGGAAAAGGAAGGAAGGAGAGAGAGGAGGGAAGGGAAGAAGGAAGGAAGGAGAGGAGGGAAGGGAAGAAGGAAGGAATGAGAAGGGAAGGGAAGGAAAGATGGAAGGATGGAAGGATGGAAGGGAAATGCAAGAAAGGAAGGAGAGGAGGGAAAAGAAGGAAGGGAAGGAAAGAAGGAAGGAGAGGTAGGGAGGGAAGAAGGAAGGAAGGAAGAGGAGTTGTATGAGGGAAAGCAAGGAAGGAAGGAAGGGAAGGAAGGAAGGAAGGAGAGGAGGAGGAGTTGTATGAGGGAAAGCAAGGAAGGAAGGGAGGGAAAAGAAGGAAGGAAGGAGAGAGGGAAGGATGGAGAGGAAAAAGGTGCATGAGGGGAATAGAGGAAGGAAAGATAGAGCCACAAAGAGGGTGCAAACCCAGGCAAGACTGACTGTCCATATGCTCCTTTAATTGGAAAGCATGGGCCCCTTCTCACTGTGGCGGGGACGTCTGTCTTGCAGGTTTGGTTTCAGAACTGCCGCGCACGGCATAAAAAGCACACGCCGCAGCACCCGGTGCCGGCCTCGGGAGGGCCCCAGCCCCGCCTGCCCTCGGTGCTGCCGGAGGACCTCCACTTCTCCCCCTTCAGCAACCCCGAAAGGGCCAGGATGGTCACGCTCCACAGCTACATAGAAAGTAAGCATCGAACCCAAGTCCAAAACACCTGGAGGGCCTATGCCTGATCTAGACACTCTCTTCCTATGGATGCGGTCTAGAAACGCACTGGCTTTTTGAGCTGCCGCATCACACTCCCGGCTCTACCAAGACTCCAGAGTTGACAGATTTGGGGCTAATGCTGCCTCTTCCTTTGCAGGCCAGGTACAGTGTGGGCAAATGCACTGCCGCCTCCCCTATGCCGCCCCGCCTGTGCACCTCAAAGCCGACATGGAAGGACCCCTCGCCAGCCGGGGGGAGAAGGTAACCACCCTTTTGCGCAGACAGCAGGGACCCTGGATGCCTGCTTTTGCCCTGCCCAGAACGGGATCCAAAGTGTTTGTAAAGGCACTCTATGCCTTTGCTAATCTGTGATCTATCTCTTTATCAATCTTGGCATCTGAAGAGATGATGCTTCCAGGGAGGTTAACTGCTGGACGGACTTAAGCACAGATGTGCCTATGCTGACGTGGGGGTGATGGTGTTCTTCCTGTGGTGCGGGCTGGTAGAGGACTTCCCTTTTCTTCAGGCTGACTTCCAGCCCAAATAGCTCTGCAGCTGCTGCAAAGCAGGATGTGAGGCGCTGCAGGGCTGTTTCTGAATGGGCGACAAGGGCAGCATCGTCGGCACAAAGCAGCTCACGGACTAGATAGTTTAGAGTGGACTCTACACTAGATAGTGTAGAGTCCAGGGGCCTGGAGAACATGGGCAGGAGAGGTCTGGGGCCAACCTGAGTTGTGGGAAGAGGTGTCCGGTTGGCCATTGTGAGAAGAGAGAGGTCCAGGGCGCTCCATACATCCCACATCCCTGGCACCGCTAAGCCACCATAAGGTGTCTTATTCTTTCTCAGGTCTTAGAGGATGTGGGTTTTGACCGAGGGATGAAGAATGGCGCACACACTCCCCCACTTGCTTTGCTCTCCTCCCCTACAGGTCATCCTCTTCCAATACTGACGGCCGGTGCTCCTCCTGACCTCTGGGGGATTGTGTGGGTGGTGATGCTGCTGCTCTTTGGCCACTGTCCCATCGGCGGGAGAGCTCGCCTTCTTCCGACTGACTTGACCAGCGCCTGGACCTCGCAGCCAGTCTTTGGCCTTTGTGACTGCCGTCTCTCCCGTCCCTGGTTGTTGTGTTCGGCAAGCAAAGACGACAAGCGGCAAGCAACAACACAACCTACTAGCCCCAAGGAAGGAAGGAGGGACTTGTGATGGTCAAGCCGAGGAATAGTGACCTTCTGACCCCTTGACCCCTTAACAGAAAGAAACCGAGCGGCCTAAGCCCTGAAATCAGTCCACTGGCTAAGTCTCTTCAGCCGTCCTATGGAGACCCGGGAGCGAAACCCTTTCTCCTCCAATCTCATCCAGTACGATCGGTAGCCGGGAGCATTGTTTTTCAAACACTTTCCCGCTCAAGAGGGTCTTTTGCCGACCGTCCGTCTATAGCAGGCCCGGGCCAACTTGGGTCCTCCCTCCGGGTATTTCGGACTCCAACCCCCACAACATGGGTATGCAGATGATCCCTTGATTGACTGAAGTGTCCAGTTCCAAGAGGACCAAGGCATGGTCCAACTTGGGCCCTCCCTCCAGGTGTTTTGGACTCCAACTCCCGCGACGTGGGTATGCAGACGACCCCTTGATTGACTGAAGGGCCCAGTTCCAAGAAGACAAAAGCATAGGCCAACTTCAACCCTCCCTCCATGTGTTTTGGACTCCCGTAACGTGGGTATGCAGATGATCCCTTGATTCAAGTGTCCAGTTCCAAGAGAAGACCTCCGAAGGGACCTGAGGCTGTTAGGAAAGATGGGAGTTGACCCATACCATTGTCCTCTTGGAACTGGACCCGTCAGTCCATCAAGGGGCCATCTGCATACCCAGGTTGCGGGAGTTGGAGTCCAAAACACCTGGAGGGAGGGCCAAAGTTTGCCCATGCCTGGTCTATAGGGTCCAACAGGGAATGGTTTGCAGCCCTGAAACCCAAATACGAAGAAGAAGAAGCCAATCGGGGTTGTCCTCAAGCCATCCCATATACTTATTATTAACCCAATTCTAGGGAAAGGAACAGGAGAGGGGATCATCAGAGCCCAGATCAAAAGAACATGCTTCATTGGATCTTGGCTGCCTGCCTTGAGATCTCAAATGCCAAACCGCACCTCCTCCGAGCAAGTGCATTACTTGTAAGCGATGGGTGCTCTAGTGCTGGGTGATGTAGCCCAATGGTTCGAATCCAGCGAATGTGGGGCACATGTGGGGCACCTAAGTTTCCTCTTTCACAAAAGAGCAGTCCAGATATGAATGCAGGGCCAATGAGGGGTTCACGCAACTATAGTCAGCAGAGGAAAGTGGCACCCAGATTCCATCTAAACTTGAGGAAAAACTCCCTCCCGTTTCAGCAGTGGAACTCTCTGCTTTGGAGTCTGGCGAAGGCTTTGAAACAGAGGCTGGGGCTGCTTCGATTGTGCTTTTCCAGCAAGGGCTTGGAGTAGATGGCCTTTAGAGGTCTCTTCCAACATTATTATTATTATTATTATTATTATTATTATTGACCCTGGATGGCCATCTGTCAGAGCTGCTTTGATTGTGCTTTTCCTGCCTGCTGAAACAGGATTGGACTGGACGGCCCCTGGGATCTATTCCCACTGAATGATCCCAACTAAATTCAGTACATAGCTCAAAACCTATCCATATTATGGAAATCTATTGACTGCCATTACGGTCATGACCCAGGTGGACACCAACATCCCTCTCGTCGATCCCGATTATATGGAATGGTGCAATCGAATGGCCAGATCGAGGTCTCTTCTTGGATATTTCTCCCCAATGTTGTCAGTATGGTGGGATCCATGGATGTAGCATCCAAGGAAATAGAGCAGGCACTCCCAACTCCCGCAACGTGGGTATGCAGATGATCCCGTGATTGGCTGAAATGTCCAGTTGCAGGAGGACAAAGGCATGGGCCAACTTCGGCCACCCTTCAGGCATTTTGGACTTCGACTCCCACCATTCCTGGAAGGGGCCTGAGGCCAGGAATTGTGGGAGTTTGAGTCCAAAATACCTGGAGGGCCACGCCAGAAATAGAGTCACAACTGCAGTTTGTTATGAGGCACGGGACTCTTAAAAGAAGAATAGGTCTGGTTCTATTTTTCTTCTGAGTTCAAAGGTCAGGTTGCTATTATCCCTAGAGTGGAATTTGTCGGAGCCGTACAGAAATTAATAATGGCTTCCAAACCTGCTTGAGTTGCACGCAGTGGATCTGCGGCCCCGACGGGACAAGTCATGCAAAAATATTGGATCCAGTTTGAGCTCTGCAATGGAGGTTGTGTTTGTGGGAAATGTTGCTCTATCTCCCCGCTCTCCCCTCGCTTTCAAATACAATCCGGGTTGGTGTCACGCTCCAGAACGAGAAGGGCTAGCGACCGAGGGAGGAACTGGGTTACAGGGCTGCAAACGGGAACTGGGACACGGCCTTGGTCGCCTTCGTGGCTGGGGGAAGGCGGAAGGGAAAAGAGCCGATCGTTTTGTTTGTCGCGTGTCGCGTTTGTGCATGTCCTCGGCTACAGCGGCGCAAACTATACCTTTCTGAAGAATGGATATTTATTTTAAATAATGAGAGAGATTGAAAGAGAGAATGAGAGAGAGAGAGAGAGAGAAGGGGGTGAGTGGGTGCGAAATGTAAAGCACTTTCTAAACCATAAGACCCAACGTCTGGTTTTGGTTTGGTTTTCCTTTTTTTGTTACCCGTGCTTTGTAAACGTCTTATTTGTGTAATAAATAAAGTTATCTCAGTCGAAAGTGCTGGCGCTGATCTCTCTCCTCCCCCGATGCTGTTCTTCTTGTGCCACTTTGCTTTTTGTTCGGGACGAACGCGGTTATTCCGCGACGGAACCCCGACGCCACGCTCCCGAGCTCACCGTTACAACCGGCAATTAATCCTCGCGCAACGGGGGGAAGGATGCACTGCGGTTTGTGGGTGTTCCGTGTGGAGGGCGCACAATGCGGCAGGGCCTTTTGAGCTAATTCTTTGTGTGCCTGGGAGGCAGATATAATAAAAAGCCCTTCTCGTCGGCTCGCATACCTCATGGGAATGTATTACAGTAAAGTGCAGGGTGATTAGCGGCACAATTCCCTCTCGACACGCGGCGACAACGGCTGATGATGAAGTGCGGCTCTACGCTTTATTTTGCTCAGGAAAGGTAACAAAAACTACCTTAATGGAGAAATTATAGGTGCGGGGGGCCCCCGCGATGGGAAGCGAAGCAGGGAAAGGCTTCAGGGTAAGGTCTCCTCCTCTTCCTTCTTCTCTTCGCCTTCCTCAAACATCGACGCCGCTCCATCCTTGGGCCTGAAGCCAATGTACTCGTCCCAGCCTTTGCGGCAGGTCCGGACGATCCACTCGTGTTCGTCATCGTCTAAAAGAGATCAACGGGAAGCGTCATAATGGGGTTTTCTCCCTATTATTTAGATTTGAAGCTGCCATTCTCTTTTCTCCAATATTTTTTTAAGTATTTTTTTTGAAACAGGGAGAAAATTATTATAATTATTATATCTATTTATACTCTCCCACAGGAGACTCAAAGCGGCTTAACATTATAATAATAATAACAACAAAACTTTATTTGGTTTAAGATCAATTCTCAGAAAGCTTTTCCACATCCCTCCTCACTCATCTGGATTTCGACATGGCTCTCAAATCAATCAGACATTACCTTTTTTGAGCTGCGCTCTCACTCTTACGTAACTTGCTCCCCAAGTGCCCTGTCCATACATTGTGTTGGGTCTTTCTATCTGAAGAACTTGACTGTGGCCAAATATCGCTGCCTATTTCCCAAAACAAGGTGCAACGTTCTCCCTCTGAATTGCTGTGTGGGAGATTTGCGGGTACCCCATATAATGAAAGACCCTGCCCATGTAACAAACAGGAAGTAGAATGCATCTACCACATTCTACTTATTTATTTATTTGCTATGCTTCTATACCCGAAGGCGACTCGAGGCGGCGAACAAGCGGCAGCAAGTGCCCACATACAACACATCATAAGATAAAAACAATCATATAAAACCATATAAATTAACAAAACTACAAAATACAAATCTCAGCTCCACAATCTTACAAATCAGTTTCCGTTTCGTCGTCCTACTAATCCTTTGATCTCGATTAATTAAAGTTCGTCTGCGAATACTTGCTCGAACGGTCAAGTCTTGACTTTCTTACGAAATGTCAGGAGGGAGGGGGCCGATCTGATGTCACTAGGAAGGGAGTTCCAAAGCCGAGGAGCCACCACTGAGAAGGCTCTGTCTCTCGTCCCTGCCAGGCGCGCCTGCAAAGCAGGCGGGACCGAGAGCAGGGCCTCTCCGGATGATCTTAAGCATCTTGATGGTTCATAGGGAGAGATGCGTTCGGACAAGTAAGTTGGACCAGAACCGTTTAGAGCTTCTGGACGTAATGCAGGAAGTCCAGAACATAAGCGTAAACCCAGAAGCTTGAAAACAGGAACTTTTCCGAGGCAAAACTCTTTCAGGAATATGGGCAAACTTGAGAGCTGAACATGAACTTGATTCTATGGCAGCGTTGTCTGCTCTGGACATACCAGGTAAACATCACTTAATTTAAGCACAAACCCAACCAAGAAACCATACGGTCGTACTTATGACACCTGGGTTTGTTCAAGGACATCTCTCAGAGTCTTTCTGAATGCTTTAGTGCAGTGTTTCCCAATCAGTGTGCCGGGGCACACTAGTGTGCCGTGAGCGATCATCAAGTGTGCCGTGGGAAATTGGAACCTCCAGGAAGGGAGGGGGGAGAGTCTAGTGTGTTGAAGTATAAAAACCCTAAGAAACCTACCTCGATAAAGACACAAAATTACAAACCCCCTCGCCACCCGTTGTCTACTTGGTCTCTCCCTCTCCATGCATTGGGAAGGCCCGCCTCCCTTTCCCCAAGCAGAGACCTCCTCTTGCCTCCTGGGGGTTCTGTGTGGGAAGTTTGGCCCAGTTCTATCATTGGTGGGGTTCAGAATGTTCTTTGATTGTAAGGGAACTATACATCCCAGCAACTACAACTCCCAAATGTCAAGATCTATTTCCCCTGAACTCCCATCTGCGTTCATATTCGGTCATATTGAATATTCATGCCAAGTTTGGTCCAGATACAACATTGTTTGAGTCCACAATGCTCTCTGGATGTCGGTGAACTACAACTCCGAAACCTAAGGTCAATGCCCACCAAACTCTTATAGTATTTTCTCTTGGCTATGGGATTTCTGTGTGGGAAGTTTGTGTCTTTCTGCCATTCCTGCCAGGATATCTATGTTGTGTTCATCGAAACAGGCCCAGGTTTCACACTGAGTGTATAAATACATTTAAAAACATATTAACTATATGTATTACTGTGTTAGAGTGCCATTTTGTGTCATTTTGGTTGGTGGTGTGCAGATTTTGTAAATGTAAAAAATGTGCTGCGGCTCAAAAAAGGTTGAAAAACACTGCCTTAATGTATCTTTCACTCCCTCCATGTGGAGGCCCAATCTGATATCGCAGGAAACCTCATCCGCTGCTGAATCCTTTGAAGGCCAATTCCCATGAGAAACGGCCTTTTCCCTGGAAGCCAAAACAACCTCTGACTCCTGTTCAACTGCCTGAATTTCTCTCTGTTCTATGGCCCGCAATTGCTGATCACCCTGATCACACACAGACTCCTCAGTGGGAAACCCATCATTCCTCTCGTCTTCTGAGGGATCCTCACTCCCAGCCCCAACACAGATCTTCGTAAACTGGCACAAACTTTTACAAAGATATATATATATATATATATATATATAGAGATAGATAGATAGATAGATAGAGAGAGAGAGAGAGAGAGAGATAGAGATAGAGAGATAGATAAAAGTGAGCTGTCATCCTAAGTAGTCTATAGACAGCAAAACCACACAAGGCAGAGACACCAAATCAGCCCACATACACACAAAACCCCATGAGGTATGTTTAACACCCAAAAAAATAAATAGAAATTAAACAACAAGACCAAAAATACAAAAAAAAACAATTGGACTACAACTCCCATGATCCCCCATGCCACCCCCTCTGGCAGTTTAGAGTGTCGGAATGTTGGTGGTGCTGGCCAATTAGAGGCATTATGCAAATACTCCCTCAGTTAGAATGTAGAGGGTGGGAGCCACCCCCCTCTGGCAATTTATAGTGTTGGAATGTTGGTGGTGCTGGCCAATTAGAGGCGTTATGCAAATAATCCCACAGTGGCAACCAATCAGAAAGCTGGCATATATATTCACATACATACAAACATTCACTTTGTTGTCCCAGGCCTGGGAATACAGTGGGACAGGACTACAATACAACAAAAGGAAGATACAAATCCCAACTCATCCTGAGCAAACTGCTAAAGGTCTCTTAATGTTATCAACAAGAGGCAAAATGGCCATCTGTCAAGAGTCCTTTGATTGTGCTTTCCCACCATGTGGGTAGAAGGGGTTAGCCACAGACTATGGCACAGCAACGCGTGTACGGATCAGCTAGTGTGTGTGTGTGTGTGTGTGTGTGTGTGTGTCTATATATATATATATATATATATATATATATGCGCATAAAAATGTAATGGTTTCGTCGCAGAACCCCCACAATCCTTTAGCAGAACCCTAGGCTTCTGCAGAAACACAGTCTGGGAACCGCCGTTCCAGATCAACAGGCACACCTCAGACGATATAATTAAAACCACTTTGCATTCAGTATAAGAATCTCGGTATACGAGCCTTTGTTCGGGCTAATCAAGGAAATGTGGGAGAGACAGAACGAGGGATTTTCAAAGGCATTGTTAAAAGGCAATGGCATTCCTACTCTTTGTATTCACACGCACCGAGCAGAGAGATCGGCCTCCGCAGTCGCTGCCGCAAAAAAGGGCATACCTTTGGCTGACTCTTGCAGCCAATAAAACGAGCTTTGGTTGATTCCTCGATTAAACCAATTAATGGCAGAAGCCTTCCCTTGATTGGAGGCACACAAGAACGGCATCGCAATCTGGGATTTGCAGGCACTTAAATCAATGAAGTCGGGCGCTTCTCGCTTTGGGTGCGCGGCTTCACTCCGTAGTCTCCCAACAACGCAAACCAGACTTTCTGCCTAGTACGGCGCACTGAATGCCAATGCACCGGCCCTAAACGGTTTCCACTGCTTGGCTCCATGTATTTCGAGTGGATATGTTTCAAATGAGGTTTTGCATCTCGATTCTCAAAAACAGCACGATGGTGACATCGGAGTGGCAAAGTCATTTCGCCCCAAAACGTAAACAAGAAAAGGAATCCTTTGATCCAACGTCTGTCCATTTGAGGAAGGTGCAAGGTATGTTCTCTCCTAAGAGTGGATCACGCCATGAAGAAGATAAGACATACGAGGGCGGGTCAATAAGTCCGTGACTTTTTGAATTTCCCACCTCTTAACTGAAAGGGCAACACTGCTCCTGTCAACAAGCACCTGTCAGTTAACACCTGTCAAAATTTGAACAAGCTGCGTCATTTAGTTTGTGTTTGACAGCCATTGATAGCAGACTACCGCATAATTTGTGGAGAAAATGGAGAAAAAAAGTGAATTTCGTGTGCTCATTAAGCATTATTTTTTGCGGAAAAAAACCATCACTCAAACCAAGGCTAAGCTTGATAAATACTATGGGGACTCTGCGGCATCAATTTCAATGGTAAAAAAATTATTTACTGAATTTTGATGTGTCCGTACAAGCACGGAAGATGCCGAAAGTTCTGGATGCCCAGTTGAGGTCTCTACACCCGAAACAATTGAAAAAATTCACAATATGATGTTGGCCGATCGGAGATTGAAGTGCAAGAGATTGTGGAAGCCATAGGCATCTCACGTGGCTCCGTAGTTTCAATTTTAAATGATCACTTGGTATGAGAAAGCTTTACGCAAGATGGGTGCTGCGTTTGCTCACAATCGACCACAAACGCAATCGTGTGACAATTTCACAGGAGTGTTTGGCGTTGTTCAACTGCAATATGGATGAGTTTTTGCGCCGTTTCGTAACCGTGGACAAAACGTGGATCCACCACAACACACCAGAGACCAAAATACGAGAGACCAAAATAGAGAACAAAATAGAGACCAAAACAGTGGGTTTCTCGGGGTGAATCGGCGCCAAAGAAGGCCAAGGTGGGTTTGTCAGCCAATAAAGTCATGGCGACTGTTTTTTGGGATGCACGTGGTATAATCCACATTGACTACCTTCAAAAGGGTAAAACAATCAATGGCGAATATTATGCCAACTTATTGGGTTGATTTAATGAGGATTTGGAGAAAAACGACTGCATTTGGCCAAGAAAAAAGTTCTTTTGCACCAGGACAATGCAAGGGTGCACACATGTGCAGCTGCCATGGCAACAATCCATGAATTGGGATACGAATTGCTCTCCCATCCGCCCTATTCTCCAGATTTAGCCCCGAGTGACTATTTCTTGTTTCCAAACCTGAAGAAATGGCTCGGCGGAAAGAGATTTGACTCCAACGATGAAATCATCTCACAAACAAATACCTATTTTGATGACCTCGACAAATCTTATTTTTTGGAAGGGATAAAAAAATTGGAGAAACGTTGGACAAAGTGTATAGAGCTCAACGGAGACTACGTTGAAAAATAAAATGATAAAATGATTTTTTAAAATCCAAAAACCTGTGTTGCATTCAAAAAGTCACGGACTTATTGACCCGCCCTCATAGATTCTGTTTTCGAGACCATTTAGGAACCCAAAGGTAGTGACTGTAGATAACTATTCTGGATCCATGTGGTCTTTCTTTCACATCGAGGACATCGGTTTCCAGATGGAAGGGGTCCCGACAAGGGTTTGCTTGAGGCATCTCCTTCCTCTCAAGTTTAATCTATGCTGACGATCGTGCCATCACCGCCCAAGCAGGGAGCTTTGAAATGGTTGAACAGAAGCTCCCCGAAGCTTTAGGTGCTCTTACTGCCTATTACAGGGAAAAGCAGCAGATTCCTCATCCATCTAAAACACAGACATGTGCTTTTCACCTTACGAACAGACATGCATCTCGAGCTCTGAGGATGGCCTGGGAAGGAATCCCACTGGAGCATTGCAGCACACCCAAATACCTGGGAGTCACTCTGGACCGTGCTCTGACATATAAGAAGCACGCTTGACTATCAAGCAAAACGTGGGTGCTAGAAATAATAGAAATAATATCATATCAATGTCGTATGAAAGCTGACTGGCACATTCTGGGGATCACAACCAGACACAGTGAAGCTTTTGCGCTTTGCTACTCTGCTTTTGATGACGGATGTCAAGTATGGATCCCATTTCTCTCTTTGGCCCTCTACTCCTGCCTCAAAATCCATGGCACCATTGTTGGTCACAGCTGACCTCCAGTTCAAATGCTTGAGGGCCCTCCAGCAGGCCCGGATAAACACCTTTTTGCGCCCTAGGCCACACTTTGGAATTACACCCTCTTTAAGCCAACCTCTACTGCACCCCCCACATCACTCAGACCCACACTAAAAATAAATCATATCATACAACTTACTTCAAATTCACTCAGGTAGCCCAATACATTTCAGTTGATCAGTAATATCCAAATAAATCAACAACAACCTGCGCCAATCAGCACAGGTGTATCCGCAGGGCTCGCGGGGCGCCTGGGCCGGACCCAACTGCAGCAGTGCCGTGCTCGGGCCCATTTTTTAAAATGCCATCCCAATGCAGTGGCAGGGAGTTCCACAGTCACGCTTTCTGGCCGAAGCGGGACTTGAACTCAGGACGCTAAGGCAGAAGCACCGCCCCCAAAGAGGAGTCAAGGGAAGCGGGGGCCAATCATAGAAGCACTTTCCCAAGGGCGGAAATTCAAATGGGAGAGTGACACTCGGCAGGGCCAATGAGTGGACGGGATGGCACTGAGGGGGCGGGGCCACCTGAGGCAAGAGACCCTGGCTCCCTGAGGGAGCGACTCCATCTCCGGCGGGGCCTTCCCGGTCCCTGTTGTCTGGCGCCCCGGCGCTTAACTGCTCGAAGTGTGGGCTGCCCAGCTGGAAGGGCGGACCCTCCTCGGCGCCTTCCGCCATCCCCGCGAGTCTGCTCGCTCTCTCTCCACCGCCTGGCCATGCCCCCTGGCTCCACCCTCGCCACCTCCCATTGGCCCGGCGCCACCGCAGCCGCCGCGGGGTATGCCGGGAGGCGTAGTCTTTTTCCTGCGGGGAGGGAGGCGGAAGCGGAGAGAGGTGCACGACGGGAAGTGTAGTCTTCAGGACAGGGCCCGCTCTAATAGACATCTATGCAGGCCCGGATTACCCATAAGGCCACCATAGGCCATGGCCTAGGGCAGCACCTTTTGGGGGGCAGCAGGTCCAGACCCCCCAAAAAAAGTTTTTTAAAAATTCCAAAAAAATTCCAAAAAAAAGGGCACTTGTGCGCGGCGGCGTAAGCGCCATCCACGGCTGCCCCCCCTAGCTCTGCTCTCCTTGGCTCTGCCCCCGCCCTCGGCTCCGCCCCGGCTCCTCGCGCGCCCAGTCTGTTTCCCTGGCTCCCTTGTCCGGCGCCTCAGTCTCTCTGTGTGATTGTGTTTCCCTGCCTCTCTCTCTCTCTCGCACGTGCTCCTACCTACCTCCCTCGGCTCGCGCCCCCCCCCAGCCTGTGTTTCCCTGCTTCTCACGCGAGGGTGGGGCGGAGCCGGGGGTGGGGGCAGACTCAGAGCCTTTGGCCTAGGGCACCAAAAGGGCCTGATCCGGGCCTGCATCTATGGCCGAGGCCGAGGGAGGGTGGGAAAAACGCGTTGCGTTTTTGTTTCAACATTTTCTTTTTGGTCTGTGATCTGCGCCCCTCCTCGGCTTGCGCCCCTAGGCCATGGCCTAGGTTGGCCTTATGGGTAACCGGGGCCTGCCCTCCAGAGCTTCCAGTTCTCTCTTGGTGTTTATTCCAGCCCATCTTTGAATCTCTTTTGCTGCACCAACATTCTGTTTTCCGTTCTTGAGCTGTTTTGTGAGACGGTGACGGGGCCTGCGGAGAACGTTGGCGGATGGTGGAAGATGATCGCTTCCACACTGGTGGTCTTTCCTGTGACGTACGCTCACCTGTGGGCTTTTAAAAAGAGATCTTTCCAGAAGTCGGGAGTTTCGAAGCGGACAGGGCAGGACAGCCAGGCCCTGCGAGGAGCTGTTAAAGAGTTAATGAAGGAGTGAATGTGTGCATATGCATGTGTGCACATGAGTCCTACTTTTGCCACCCTGAAGGAGGAGGAGGAAGAGGAGGAGGAGGACTGGTAATGGCCCTCCGGTTGTTACCGCGTGTTTGAATCACTGCAGCTGGAACCTCTTCAGCGGTAACCCCTGAAACAAGGCAAACTGGGTGTATTGTACGGAACGAGTTTGCCGGCTCCTCCTTGATTGTTCGTAATTGGCGGCCAGGGACTTAACAGCCTCTCGACCACCCTTTTTACACTCTACCTGACTGTGCAGCTAACAATTTAAATCACAGATGCCGATCCGGCTCCCAGGCAGCTGCTTGTTAGCGGCGCCACCGCCTTCGTCCCTTTCTCTCCCACTCTCGTTGTCGTCGTCGTCCTCTTCGTTGGAGGCTTCTGTGTCCCTGCCACACCGGGGTGAGCGCCGAGAGATGCGTGTTTCATCCATATTTAAAGCAGCATTAAAGACCAGAGTTTGATTAGCGCTCCCAGGCAGCAAGTTGTAATTATTACTCCTTCTCTCTCTCTCTCTCTTTCTCTCTCTTTGGCAAAGGCAATTGTTGGCCTGTATTAATATGAGCACCGAAGCACAACTTCAGATGCGATTTCCTCTTGTTTTGTTTTTTAAAAAAATAAGAGATATCATACTCACAAAAAGGGGAGCAGGATTTAATGGGGGTTAGAGGCAGCCAGGAGGAGAAGGGAATACAAATACAATTTTAATCAACTGGAAATTATCGCTCTGGTGCAATTAGGCGGCTGTCCACATTACGGGTGGGAATTGCACGCCGGAGCACCTTCGGTCTTTTATAATCAGTGTTTTTCAACCTTTTTTGAGCCGTGGCACATTTTTTACATTTACAAAATCCTGGGGCACACCACCAACCAAAATGACACAAAACGGCACTCTAACACAGTAATACATATAGTTAATATGTTTTTTAATGTATTTATACACTCAGTGTGAAACCTGGGCCTGTTTTGATGAACACAACATAGATATCCTGGCAGGAATGTCAGAAAGACACACACAAAGGTCTTGCTCAACAGCTGTCAGTCTCTCTGTGTTTAGTTTTTATCGCAGTCACCCGGTCCTCAGGGAAGCCGGCTGGAAAGAGCTCCTACGGCTCCTACGTCAGTTTTTGTCTTTGATGTCTTAGACTCTAAGTTTTTTAACCTTTTTTGAGCCGTGGCACATTTTTTACATTTACAAAATCCTGGGGCACGCCACCAACCAAAATGACACAAAATGGCACTCTAACACAGTCATACATATAGTTAATATGTTTTTAAATGTATTTATACACTCAGTGTGAAACCTGGGCCTGTTTCGATGAACACAACATAGAAATCCTGGCAGGAATGGCAGAAAGACACAAACTTCCCACACAGAACTCCCATAACCAAGAGAAAATACTGTAAGAGTTTGGTGGGCATTGACCTTAGGTTTTGGAGTTGTAGTTCACCTATATCCAGAGAGCACTGTGGACTCAAACAATGTTGGATCAGGACCAAACTTGGCATGAATACTCAATATGCCCAAATGTGAACATAGATGGAGTTTGGGGAAAATAGACCTTGACATTTGGGAGTTTCAGTTTCTGGGATTTATAGTTAACACACAATCAAAGAGCATCCTGAACTCTTGCAACAATGGAATTGAACCAAACTTGGCATATTGAACTCTCATTACCAACAGAAAGTACTGAAAGGGTTTGCTTGGAAATTGACCTTGAGTTTGGAAGTTGTAGTTCACCTACACCCAGAGAGCACTGTGGACTCAAACAATGTTATGTGATATTGTTGTTTGTTTTCTATCCAGAATCACAATGTTGGAAGGAGGCTCACCACTTTAAGGTCCCTAAAACAGGCATGGGAAAACTTCAGCCCTCTGGGTGCTTTGGCCTTCAACTCCCACCATTCCTAACAGCCTGAGGATCTTTCCTGCTTAAGTGGCTGAGGGGGGGAAAGGAAAAGGGCCTGAGGCTGCTAGGAATGGTGGGAGTTGGAGTCCAAAACACCTGGAAGGTCCAAGTTTGCCCATGCCAGCTTTCGACAGAGACCTCTTCCTCCCCCTTCCCCTTTGCGCCCTTTCTTCCCCCGCCTGCCAATCACTTACTTTTTCTTCTACACTGCTGCTTCTGCTGCTATTTTGATCCGAGGGGGCAGCGTGAGCGTGTTCAGGAGGGGAGGGGGTGGGAGAAGACGTGACCCGTGCAGGCGCTACTGCGCAGACTCGCCCCAGAGCAAAGCAAGGCAAAGCGAGCAGAGCGAGGCTGGGAAGAAGGGAGCCCGAGTGGAGAAGAAAAAGTGTTCAGCAAGAGGGGGAAGAAAGGAGGTTCCAATTTCCCACGGCACACCTGATGCTTGCTCACGGCACACTAGACACTGTTTTATATATTCCAAAAAAATCATTATTTTCCCATTGTTTCTTTTCTGGTGGGCCCCACTCGTTCCAAAGCAGGAGCTGGTGAGACGGAGGGCTTTGTGAAGCAAAGCGGGGGGAAAGGAAGACATCCCAAACTCTCACAAGTGTCCCAAACGAAAGAGCAACCAGAGAAACAGACTGTAAACACTATGCAGAGCTGGTTTCTAATTCTGTGCTTGGTCTTTCACTGCCTTGCATCACAATGACAAGGAAAAGCTCAGCGGAACTGGGACGGTGGAAAAGTAAGGGGCTCCTGTGACGGCTGGAGGTGCGTTCTCTTAGCTGGGTTGTGCCAACGTTGTGAGCTTGCATCTCCAGGCTGTTCCATGTCTCCTGGGGTGCCAACATCGCTCCCTTTCAACTGGCGCGGATGAAGATGATGGGCACAG
>JARBWK010000018.1:13442151-13632151 GCA_030556195.1 Anolis apletophallus
TAAAAGATGGATTGATAGATAAGAGATAAGATGGATAAGAGATCGATGGATGAATGGATGGATGGATAGATAGATAGATAAGAGATAAGAGAGGGATGGATGGATAGGAGACAAGATTGATGGATGAATCAATAGATAGATAGGTAACAGATAAGATGGATGGATGGATGGATAGGAGATAAGGTGGAGGATGGATGGATGGATAGATAGATAGATAAAAGATGGATTGATAGATAAGAGATAAGATGGATAAGAGATAAAAGATGGATTGATAGATAAGAGAGGGATGAATGGATGGATAGATAGATAAGAGATAAGAGATGGATGGATGGATAGATAGATAGGAGACAAGATGGATGGATGAATCAATAGATAGATAGGTAACAGATAAGATGGATGGATGGATGGATGGATAGATAGGAGATAAGGTGGATGGATGGATGGATAGATAGATAAAAGATGGATTGATAGATAAGAGATAAGATGGATAAGAGATCGATGGATGAATGGATGGATAGATAAGAGATAAGATGGATAAGAGATCGATGGTTGAATGGATGGATAGATAAGAGATAAGAGATGGATGGATGGATGGATGGATGGATAGCTAGATGGATCCATTCTCGGTTAAGGGCCAGGGATTCTGAGAACTGGGTTCCAAAATGTTGGAGTGCCAAAGAAGGAAGTCTAGATGAATAAATAGATAGCGGTGGGATTCCTGGCTCTGGCGTCTTCTTGGGGAAAGGGCTGCGTGCTTGACGGGTTGAGTTGCACCATCTTCTTCTCCCTTTCTGCCTGACCCTGGCAGACAACAACCGATGACTCGATAACAAACTATTTAGCGCCATTGTGCGGAAAACAACGTCCACGTCGCATCTCCTCTGCTTGTGCAGCAACGCGATGGAAAACCCAGCAAAACAATTGGCCCGATTTGTTTTGTTCGGAGCTCAGGAGCAGAGGCTCAAAGCGCTCGCCATTAATTCCCACCCAAAAAAAGCCGACATTCTTCCAAACAGGTCTGGCGCCCGTTCCATTGAAGAATACACTGATTACCAACAATTTCTCGGGGCTTGCCACAAACATTATGCCTTTTGTTGCGCGGAGGGGGGAGAAAAAAAAGAGCAGAATCAACCATCTGGCAAATGCCCCAGAGCTGAAATCTTTCACACGGCTTATAATTCACAATGATTAAATATACAAAGGAAGGAGAGAGAGAGAGAGAAAGAAAAGGAACCGACGAGGGAGAGAAAGTAAGTTCGCATGTTGAAAAATAAAAAATAAGCGGGAAGGGACTTTCGCCGCTTGATCCAAACCCTGTGCCGTTGGTTTGAAAAGTATCTAAAGAACCACATCGATTGGCCCCCGCCCCGCTGGCTTTTCTTTTCTGGAGAGCAGCTAATCGTTTCAATTTGTGGGTGGGTGGGAGGGAGAGCCCTCCGCCGAATTTGGAACCGCAGCCGCCGAGAAAAAGGCAACAACGGGCGCCTCGAGGACTAAATTGTCCTGCGCTTCAAGGGCCGCTTTCTTTCAGACCCAGTTTCTAAAGACCCAGGTGTGCTCTCAGCGCGGCTGAAAAGAGCACACGACGCCGCCATCATTGCCGGACCGGGCAAAGCAAGGACCGGGGCCCAGAGAAGCCTAGAGGTTGAATGAAGGGAGCCCTAAAGGCCATCCAGCCCAACCCTCTGCCTTCTGCGGGGCACTCCTGACAGGTGGCCATCCAGGCTCTGCTTAAACACCTACAAAGAAGGCAGTGTTTTTCAACCTTTTTTGAGCCGCAGCACATTTTTTACATTTACAAAATCCTGGGGAACACCACCAACCAAAATGACACAAAATGACACTCTAACACAGTAATACATCTAGTTAATCTATTATATAAAGGAGGTCCCGTCATGGAACGACCGTCCTAGGCAGAGAAACCTTACAAGGCAGAGACACCAAACTTGGCAACAGAAATAGGCCTCAGGCAAGGTAGGTTTTTAGCAAATAAACTTTCCCCCCCAAAACCTAGAAGGCCAAAACAACGATACCAAAAAAAACCCTACATTTCCCAGCATCCTCCGCGGCTGCCAACAAATCTCCCGGCCTCTACATTCTGACAACATGATTGGCTGGCAATGAGGGAGTATTTGCATAACGCCTCTACTGGCCAGCCAACATGAACATTCCGACCCATAATAAACTGGCAGAGGAGGATAAGGCAAAGGCCTGAGGCAGTCGCCAACACAAACACCCAATTCACTTCCCACAGAAAATTTAAACCCCTACAAATCACAGACCACGCCCAAAATTGACAGTAAGGCTTCATTAACTTGATTTCCCTGACTAGGCCTCACTTAATGGGATGCTATTTACGCTCTGAATTGACAGTAAGGCTTCATTAACTTGATTTTCCCGTCTAGGCCTCAGCACATGGGACATTGTGTATGGCCTGCATTTAAAGTAACCTACCTTGGCACACTATGACCCACGCTACATTCTACTGCAGTTTGGAGGAGGGTGGACCATGGATTATGGGATTTGATGTGCCTCCATGGATTATGGGATTTGTAGTACTTTCAAACCCTTCATTCCCCACAGACCACTGTGGCCCAGAACCAAGACCGATAAAGACCCAACTTGGCACACAATGCCCCCCATGACCCACACTCCATCCAACTGCAGATTAGAGGAGGACACACCATGGATGATGGGATTTCAAGTACCTCCACTCACTTCCAAAGTACCCCACCCACACAAGCATCAACCTCTACATCAACACAGCAGACGGAAAGACAAAAAATATTGTATATCCACAAGCTATGCAGAACGCCAGCAACACCACACACCAACAACTCCACAGGACTTCAACATCCCACCCACCAAAACAACCCACAACGACACAGCCATGACCCCACCAAGACCATAACTAACTTCAATTCCAACCCTTACATACTCAGACTTTCTTGCATCTCCTAAATAGGGCACAGCAACGCGTGCCGGGTACAGCTAGTATGTTTTTAAATGTATTTATACACTCAGTGTGAAACCTGGGCCTGTTTCGATGAACAGAACATAGATATCCTGACAGGAATGGCAGAAAGACACACACGAAGGTCTTGCTCAACAGCTGTCAGTCTCTCTCTGTGTTCTTATGCATCAATAAGGAAGGAAGGAAGGAAGGGAAGAGAGAAGGAAGAATGGAACCAAAGAGCAAAGAAAGGGAGGAAAGAAACAGGTAGAGAAGGAAGAAAGAAAAAGGGAAAGAAGAAGGAAAAGAAAAAGAGGGAAGAAAGGAAAGAGGGAGGGAGGGAAGGAAGGAAGGGAAGAGAGAAGGAAGAATGGAACCAAAGAGCAAAGAAAGGGAGGAAAGAAACAGGTAGAGAAGGAAGAAAGAAAAAGGGAAAGAAGGAAAAGAAAAAGAGGGAAGGAAAGAGGGAGGGAAGGTTGGCCACAGCAGCAAACCCTGTTAGTTTTCGGCCCCTGCTTAAAGGTGCCTCAACCTTGTGTCCCGAATGCCCCTTGACCCGCCTTGGCTGAGTGTGAGGGAATCACGGGAGTGGTAGTTTGACACCATCCTGAGCCTCCCCAAACTACAAATCCCGGGATTCCCCAGCCTTGAGCCCTGGAAAACCAAGGGGTGTCTCACTGCATGAATGCTACGGTGTAGATCTGTCCCCAGGCAGCCGGGGGACCCGAGAAAATTCCATCCCAGGATCTTCTCTCTCTCTCTCTCTCTCTCTCTCTCTCTCTCTCTGTGCAGCTCTTTCCGCCTGGCGCAGTCCCCGCCTTTCGGCTCAAACCCTTCCGAGGCCGAGGAAGGAGCGGAGGGGAGGAGGAAGCCCAAGAAGGCAAGAGGTGAGTTCAGCGGCACAAGACTTCCCAAAAGAAGACTGTGTTTGCGGGACTCAGGCAAGGGATCGAGCCCTGGCTAGGGCTTCCCGGTAGGACAGGAGCCTCTCTCTCTCTCTCTCTCTCTCTCTCTCTATCTCCAATTTCCCACGGCACACCTGATGATCGCTCACGGCACACTAGTGTGCCGCAGCACACCGGTTGGGAAACACTGCTCTAAGGAAGCAGCACATGTCACCGGACGTTAGGAAGAACGTCCTGACTATAAGATGAGCTGTTCAGCTGTAGAACTCACTGCTTCGGAGTCTGATGGAGGCTTTTAAACAGAGGTGGGAGGGCCATCTGTTGGGGGTGCTTTGATTATACTTTTCCTGCCTGGCAGAACGAAGGGGGTTGGATTGGATGGTCCCTGGGGTCTGGTCGGACTTTAGGATTCGCTTGACAACCTGAACACCACGCAGGATTTTAGTCTGTTTCCCTTGAGCCGTGGGACACCTTTTTGCCCAGCGCCGCAAACAGTCCAGTAGTAACTAATTTACTAAAGCATGTACAAAAGGGGGGAAAGGGCATTTCCCAAAAAAGCAGTAGGAAAGGTGCTACGGAATAGAAACAGTCCATATATACAAGTCCAAAATAGCAAGGTACACGAAATCCAGGAAATCAAGAACATGGGCAGAAACCCATAAGCATGAAAACAGGAACTTTTCCCAGGCAAAACTCATTCAGGAACATAGGCAAACACATGAGACTTGAATCATGAACTTGAGAGCTGAAACAGGAACTTGATTCGATGGCAACGTTGTCTGCTCTAGAGATACCAGGTAAACATCACTTAATTTCAGCTCAGGCTTGACCAAGAAGCCACGAAGCCATGCCTTTGAGACCAGAATTTCAAGGACTTCTCACAGAGTCTTTCTGAACGCCTAATTCAGAGTTTCCAAACCTTTTTTGAGCCGCAGCACACTTAAAAAAAAATAAAATAAAGATTTTATTGTTTAAAATGGTCATTTTGGTTGGTGGTGTGCCCCAGGATTTTTTTTAATGTTAAAAGTAAAATCTTTATTATTAAAAAAAAAGTGTACCTTTTTTGAGCCGCAGCACACTTTTTTATTTTTCATAATAAAGATTTTACTTTTAACACTAAAAAAATCCTGGGGCACACCACCAACCAAAATGACACGAAATGACACTCTAACACAGTAATACATATAGTTAATTGACGTTCAGTTTTGGAGTTGTAGTTCACCTACATCCAGAGAGCACTGTGGACTCAAGATCTATGAAGCGGGAGAAGAGACGGCTAGAGCGCAGGTGGAAGAAGCTCCGCGACGGGCCATCGACATCAGCTTATAAGCTTTTTATGGATGCTTATGAGCATGCTGTCAAGGAGGCGAAAAAGTTTATTATGCCTCCTTGATAGCGTCTGCGGATTCACGCCCAGCTCAATTGTTCAGGATAATTCGCAGCTGACGATGGTCCCTACCATCCCAAACAATGACAATTCGGCCCTTTCTGCTGAGGTTTTTCAGAATCACTTCGCAGACAAGATTGCGTTGCTCCGCCGGGACCTTCCTTCCACACTTGATACAGTCCAGGAGCTGGAGACTCCGTGGCCCTCCGCCGGGTCCACCTTCGACCGGTTTTCGACCACTGGACGCAGAGGATGTTGACAAGATTGTTGCAGCCCTTAAGTCGACCACCTGCTCCCTCGACCCGTGCCCCTCCACGCTGATTCGAGCTTGCGTGGAGGGGTTACGAGGCCCTCTGTTGAAGATAGTCAACTGCTCCCTTGAGCAAGGGGCTTTTCCAGAGGAGCTAAAAGAGGCGGTGGTCAGTCCATTGCTGAAGAAGCCCGGACTAGACCCCGCGGCTCCCTCAATTACTGCCCAGTGTCGAACCTTCCGTACCTGGGCAAGGTGATTGAGAGGGCAGCAATGGACCAGCTGCAGACCTTCTTGGATGACGCCAACCTGGCTAGACCCCTTCCAGTCCGGCTTCCGTTCAGGCCATGGGACGGAGACTGTCCTGGTCTCCATCACAGACCTACTCCGCTGCCACTTGGACCGAGGTGGATCGGCGCTGCTCGTGTTATTGGACCTCACGGCAGCGTTTGATACCGTCGATTACCAACTTTGATACACCGCCAGGCGGTGGCGGGGTGAGGGGACAGCCCTCAACTGGCTGTCCTCCTTCCTCCAACGCCGCCAGCAGCGAGTGAAGTGGGGAGGGGCGGTCTCCGGAGGCTCCCCGCTGAGTTGCGGGGTGCCTCAGGGGCTATCCTCTCCCGCTGTTATTTAACATCTATATGCGACCACTCGCCCAACTGGTACGGAGTTTTGGGCTGGAGTGTCATCAGTACGCTGATGATACCCAGCTCATTCTGAGTTGGACAGGGCAGTCTCTGTACCCGATAATTTCCATCTTTGCCTTGAAGCCGTTACTGGATGGCTGCGAGCCAGTAAGTTGAAGGTGAACCCGGCGAAGACGGAGATCTTGTGGCTGGGCCGCCGGGGGGGGGGGGGTAGTGACCCAGTTGCCAACTTTCGATGGTGTGGCCCTCTGCCCTCAGCCATCGGTAAAAGTCTGGGGTCCGCGCGCCCACCTGTCCATGCAGGAGCAGATTGGCTGCACCTGCAGGACAGCATTCTACCACCTACGGTTGGCTAAGGCGCCTGGCTCCCTACCTCTCCCAACGCGACCTTGCTACGGTGATCCAAGCCACGGTCATCTCGAGGCTCGATTACTGTAATGCGCTCTACATTGGCCTTCCCTTGTCGATGATCCGGAAGCTTAAGCTAGTGCAGCACGCCGCAGCCCGCCTCCTCCTGGGTGCTGCAAGATCTGACCGCGCGACCCCACTCCTCGCGAGCTGCACTGGCTTCCGATTGAATTCGGGTCCTCTTCAAGGTGTTAGTTCTCACCTTTAAGGCCATCTATGGTTTGGGGCCAGTGTACCTGAGGGAGCGACTTACCCCTTATGTGCCCGCGAGATCACTGCGCTCCGAGGAGCTTAACCTCCTTGAGGTGCCTTCCCTTGGAACCTGCAGACTGGCCACTACACGGCGGAGGGCATCTCCCGGAGGAGATCCGCGCCATCCGCGCTCTTCTGCCCTTCCGCAAGGCCTTGAAGACTTGGCTCTTTAGGAAGGCGTTTGGCCCTTAACTCAACCACACTGTGTGCCATGCCGCCTATCCCCCCCCCCCCCCCAGATTCTTATCTTGTCCCCCCAGCCTTCGCTGAGGGCTAGTGTTTTTAATATGTTTTAACTGCTTTGATGTTTAATGTGTTTTAACTGTTTAATCTGTTTTATTACTCACGGTGTTTATGCTTCTTCTGTAAACCGCTCTGAGCTCCGGAGTGAGCGGTATACTAAATCGAAGTTAATAAATAAATAAATAAATAAATAAATAAAACAATGATGGATCTGGACCAAACTTGGCAAGCGGGCCCCTCAGGCAGTAGAGTAGGCTGAGGGCCGCCACCAAGCCCAGGCTACAGCCCAGGGTCCCGCCGCCAGTCTCAACCGCTCCCATTGCCACGGGTAGTGGCTCACGGGCGAAAGGGGTGGTGAGGGAGAGGGAGAAGGTGGCAATTCCCCGTCCCCGGCACAACTCTCAGCCATGACTCCCGCCCCTCGCTCGCTGAGGCCGCACAGAGGAGGAGGAGCACGAGCGGTGGACGGGCTTCAGCCCCGCCCACTGAAGCCCATCCACCGCTCATGCTCCTCCTCCTCTGCACGTCCTCAGCGAGCGAGAGGCCGGAGTCATGGCGCAGAGCGGCGCCGGGGGCAGGGGTCACTTTCCGCCATTACTCCCGCCATGACTCAATCAGGCACGGGCAAGCTTCTGCCGCTGGGAAGGGGGCGGGGCCCGAGCGACGTCATCCTTCCTTTCTCACTCCCTCAATTGGAAGCTGGCTGGGGAAACGGCTGAAGGAGGCGGCGCCCCGGCCCCTTCTTCTTTTTCTTCGCCGCCGCCCGGCCCTTCCTCCTCCTCCTCCCCCAAGCAGCAGGAGTTCGGCAGGAGGAGGAGAAAGGGGGGGGGGAGACATTTTTCGCGGCACACCAGATGATCCGTCACGTAACAGTAGTGTGCTGCGGAACAGCGGTTGGTAAACACTGGCCTAATTAATCGATCCTTCACTCCCTCCGTGTGGAGGCCTAATCTGATATCGAGGGAAAACTCCCCATTTGCAACTGCCGACACTTCTCTCTGGTCGAAGGCCTGCAATTCGCCCTGATCACACACAGACTCCTCAGTGGGAAACCCACCATCCCCTCGTCCTCTGAGGAATTCCCAGCATCTTGCTCCTGAGCCCCAAAACACAGATAGATTGCTCCTCTCCCCCCTGCAAGTGTGGAGAAGAGCAAACCACAGACACCGACTACAATGCAGCCTGAGCCCTGCCACATGCACAATGGAGGACCTTCTTATAGCAACACCAGAGGCATTCCAAGTGGCCAGTTACTGGTCAAAGGACATTTAATAGAATGCCAAATTTGCAAACTTAGTGTGTGTGTTTTTTTAATGTATTACAACTGTTTGGTTTGCTCCTGACGTGATAAATTATTTTATTTATTTTATTTACAACATTTATATGCCATGTATATATACATATAGCATTTTGCTGATGGTGCTGCCCTTGTCGCCCATTCAGAGGCAGCTCTGCAGCGCCTCACATCCTGCTTTGCAACAGCTGCAGAGCTGTTTAGGCTGGAAGTCAGCCTGAAGAAAATGGAAGTCCTCTACCAGCCCGCACCACAGGAAGAACACCATCATCCCCACGTCAGCATAGGCAAATCTGTCCTTAAGTCCGTTCAGCGGTTCACCTACCTGGGAAGCATCATCTCTTCAGATGCCAAGATTGATAAAGAGATAGACCACAGATTAGCAGAGGCATAGAGTGCATTTGGAAGGCTTCACAAAAGAGTCTGGAGCAACAAGCACCTGAGGCAAAGCACCAAAATCAGTGTGTACAGAGCTATCATACTGTCTATTCTCCTATATGGGTCTGAAACATGGGTCACCTATCGCCAACACCTTCGACTCCTTGAACGCTTTCAGCAGCGCTGTCTTCGCACAAACCTAAATGTACACTGGACTGACTATGTGACGAATGTCGCTGTCATTGAGCAAGCAGGGGTCACCAGCATTGAGGCCATGCTATTGAGAACACAGCTGCGCTGGGCAGGGCACGTCTCTAGGATGGAGGACCACCGCCTCCCAAAGATACTACTCTATGGTGAACTCGCGACGGGTCAGCGCAAGAGAGGCGCCCCCAAAAAGAGATATAAGGACTCCCCGAAACAACGTCTCAGGCTCGGCCAGATTGATCACCAACAATGGTCCACACTGGCCTCACATCGGGAGGCATGGAGACGCACTATCCACAATGCTGCGGCCTCTTTCGAGAAGACACGCCGAATGGGTCTCGAAGAGAAACAACAATGCAGAAAGAACCGCAACTTGGAAACAACATCACCCAAGGAGACTTTCTGCTGTGCTTTCTGCAACCGAACTTGCCTATCTCAGATTGGCCTTTTTAGTCATCAACGCGCTTGCAAAAAGCGTGGGATGAGTCCGTCCTAAGAATCTTTGTTCATGAAGTAATGCCGAGAGAAGTAATGCCAAGTGGAGGGGAGAGACATAAACAGGAGGGGAGGAGGGTGAGAACGAGGGCACCGTCGTCTTCTCCTCCAACCCAGCCCTTGAGGAAGGCGGTGTCGCTCGCAATGCAGGCCTACGGGGCTGGCTCTTGCCAGAGGTTTCTGGCATGCTTCCTGCCATCTGCTTGGGATGCTTGAGGGAGTTTTCCTCCTCTTCCTGTCCAGGAGCAGCCCGGGTCCTTCCGCACACCGCCCTGCTCCTTTTCCCTGCCTCTTGGGTCACCTCAGTGGCCTTGAGCCTCCCAAGGCCTGCCCCCTTTCCATTGTTGTTGGTGCCCTTTCGCGGAAGGGGCAGACCCCTGCCACATCCCCAGGTCCCCAAAGGAGAGAGATTGAGAGAGAGAGAGAGAGAAAGCCCTGGCTTCTCAGGCAGTGGCAGCAGTGGCAGACTTTTGCGAAAACAGTGCGCGCGCAGAGACACGGGGGCCGTTTCTGCTGCCGTGATACGACTTGATAACAAGTCACAAATTGCGCCAAGCATAGCTGAAAGCAAGAGAAGGGTTGGAGACGTATGTGTGCGCCAGCTCTAGGCGTTCCCACCCGAGTTGATGGGCCTCGGTTCCTGTGTTTTGGGGGAAAAGCGATCTGCTTATCGGGTTCATCCGCAGGACTGCGGCTTGCCAGTATTTTGGACCAGTGCCATCAGCAAGGAGTTTGGGGACAGCGCCGCTGTCGCAAGGAGAGATCAAGCAACCCAATTTGGGAGGGGGCAGGGTTAGAGAGTATCTACGAAACCTCCATGGTTGGGTAAGGATAGTGGGAGTTGTAGTCTAGGGGCGCCAGGATGGGACAGGCTGCAGTATTGTGTCTGTTTTTCTCCCATACGAAGGCCATGAAGAGCCAGTGTCTGTGGCAAACTGAAGGACCCACTGACCTTATGGCTATTGCAACTCTGACGTAAACACAGCCCTTTGGCCTCCAAACCTGCCTCCCCTTTTAATAATAATAATAATAATAATATCTATTTATACCCCGCTACCATCTCCTCAATGGGGACTTTGGGTGGCTAACATCAGCCCCGGATTAACACTTTTTTGCGCCCTAGGCCACAGTTTGGAATTACGCCCCTTTTAAGCCAACCTCCTGCCACCTCCAAGGTCGCCATTCCCACCGGCTGGAAAGCTCTGCTGTGCTCTGAAGGTCTCCTCGGGAGTCGGGAGGCTTGGGGAGAGCGCAGCGGGTGCAAACTCGCTCCAAAAGCGCACACAAGAGAGTGAGCGAGAGAGCGTGCGTGCGCGCACGAAGAGAGAGAGAGAGAGAGTGAGAGAGAGCGAGAGAGAGAGAGAGAGAGCGCGAGAGAGAGTGCGAGAGAGAGAGCGCGAGAGAGAAAGAGAGCCTCAGTTCCAGGCAAAGTGATGGAAACCATTATTAAAGAAAAAATTACCAAGCACATATTTATTTATTATTTATTTATTTATTAGTCAATTTTATATTCCGCTCCTCCCAGCAGGCTCGGGGCGGATCACAACAAGGATAAAATGCACAATACAAATGTACAGCGATAAAACAATTAAAACACACACATAATCCATAGCCAACTGATTACAGGTCGTCGACATAGAAGAACAGGCATTGCTGAAGGAAAATCAACATGGTTTCTGCAAAGGCAAATCATGTCTTACTAACTTGATAGAATTCTTTGAGGGTGTAAATAAACACATAGATAAAGGGGGCCAGTCGATATTGTTTACCTTGACTCTCAAAAGGCTTTTGACAAAGTCCCTCACCAAAGGCTCCTAAATAAGCTCTTCAGCCATGGAATCAGGGGACAGGTCTTGTCCTGGATTGGAACCTGGCTAAACTGTAGGAAACAAAGGGTGGTAATAAACGGACATTTCTCCGGGTGGAAAGAGGTGAGAAGTGGCGTACCCCAAGGTTCAGTTTTGGGTCCGTTACTTTTTAATTTATTCATTAATGACCTGGATGTAGGAGTGAATTCTGAGGTAGCAAAGTTTGCAGACGACACTAAACTGTTCAGGGTAGTTAAAAATGAAACTGACTGTAAAGAGCTCCAGAAAGATCTCTCGAAATTGAGTGAATGGGCAACAAAGTGGCAAATGCATTTTAACCTAAACAAGTGTAAAGTCATGCACATCGGGGCAAAGAACCCCAACTACACCTACCAATTGCTGGGGTCAAAGCTTTCCGAGACAAACCAGGAAAGGGATCTTGGGGTCTTGGTGGACAGCTCAATGAAGATGTCAACCCAGTGCGCAGCAGCAGTGAAAAAAGCAAATTCTATGCTTGGCATGATCAGGAAGGGAATCGAAAATAGGTCGGCAAATGTTGTATTGCCTCTCTACAAACCTATGGTGAGGCCACATCTGGAGTACTGTGTACAATTCTGGTCACCGCACCTCAAGAAGGATATAACGGAACTGGAAAAAGGTACAGAAAAGGGCAACAAGAATGATCCAAGGGATGGAGCGGCTCCCTTACGAAATCAGGTTGCAACGCCTTGGCCTTTTCAGCCTTGAAAGACGGCGTTTAAGAGGTGACTTGATCGAAGTGTATAAAATCATGCATGGGATAGACAAGGTGAATAGAGAAAAATATTTTCTCTGTCACCCAACACTAGGACTAGGGGGCACTCCTGAAGCTCCAAGGTAGGAAAGTTAGGACTAATAAAGGGAAATATTTCTTCACCCAGAGGGTCATTGGGTTATGGAACTCACTTCCAGAGGAGGTTGTGACAGCCGTCAGCCTGGACAGCTTCAAAGCAGGATTAGACAGATTCATGGATACCAAGGGAATCAGTAGCTACTGAAAAGGACATCCAAGTGCCACCTCTGTGTTGATGGAGGCAGGCAGGATTTTCCCCGGGTACTGGTTGTGGGGGGTCGGGAGCAGGTGAGGGTTTTGCCCTCCTTTCTGCTAGAGATCCCTGTGTATAACTAGTGGGCCACTGTGTGACACAGAATGCTGGACTAGATGGCCTGAGGCCCGATTCAGCATGGCTCTTCTTATGTTCTTATGTTCTAGGACGAGAGGAAGAGAGAGAGAGAAGGAGCGCGCAAGAGAGAGCGAGTGCGAGAAAGAATGAGAGACGGAGGGGACAGAGAGACTTTGCCGGGAGAAGGAGCGAGGAGGGGCATGAGAAAGGGGGAAAGAGGGGCGCAGACCAGTTTTGGGTTTTTTTGGTCCGTGATCTGCGCCCCCCCCCCGGCTTGCGCCCCTAGGCCATGGCCTCGTTGGCCTATGGGTAATCCGGGCATGGCTAACATGAGGCCAAGCCCTTCTAAAATACAATACAACACAGTGAAATACAAAATACAAAACAAAATACATCAGAAATACTACTACTACTACTACTACTAATAATAATAATAATAAAAAATACATCAATCCCAAGTCTGGAAACGCAGTTCTATACAAACTGAGACTGGCCTGCAAAGCCATGCATTCTACGTTTCTACCATTCAGACAGCCACAGAAGGACTTCCCGTACATCGGAAGTGAGAAGAGTTCTGAACTGATTGAATCAAGGGCCTACCTGCATTCCTCAAGAAACGGTGCTTGTAGTCGGTGACGACTCTCGTTGTGGGATTGTAGAAGCCGTCGCCACAGTCGTAGCAGCCTCGGGGAATGACCCGAGGAGGGTCCAGGTTGGTCAGCTGGGAAATGCCTAGCGAACGAGAACAGGAGGAAATCAACAATGCGAAGAGATGGCCCAGGGAAGAAATGTACCCAAGCCTCAGGGCTTGAAAGAGCTTGACCCAGGATGATGGGAGCTGTAGTCCACATACAGAGCGCTTAATTGATCGTGGATCTGGACCAAACTTGGCATGCATACCTATCGTGACCAACTTTAAACACTGGCAGGGCTTGAGAGGGCTTGACCCAGGATGATGGGAGCCGTAGTCCACATACAGAGATCTTAATTGATCATGAATCTGGACCAAACTTGACACACGGACCCATCATGGCCATCACTCAACCCATTCCAAATCCACTTCTAGCCCACATGTTACTTGTTTGCTTGCAAGAAGATCATGGGCGGCCTTATCAAAGGCCTTATGAAATCAACATACTGCATCTTGATTCCAGGAGGGCTGGGTGGCCATCTTTTGAGAGCGCTTTAGTTGTCTGTCCCTGCAGTTAGATTGAATGGCCTTTCTCACAGGCTGACTTCTTTTCACAGGCAAACAGCTGGCTGGTTTAATCGATATATATATATATATATATATATATATATATATATATATATATGTGTATATAATAAAAGTCAGTGTTTGCGGCGGGAGGTGCGGAGGAATATGTGGCAGTGTTTCAATTGGTTGCCACTGTGGGATTATTTGCATAAAGGACTTTGATTGGCCAACCTCAGAACTCCAACATTCTAAGGCACCAGACAGAGGGGATTGGTTGCCACTGAGGGAGTATTTGCATAAAGGACTCTGATTGGCCAGCATCCAAGAATCTAAGCCTCAACATTCAAACAACATTCAAACAACATGAGGGAGAATTTGCAAAACTAGTTCTGATTGGCCAGCTTCTAGATTCCAACATTCTAAGGTGACGCAGAGGGAAAAGGAAAGGCCTCAGGCACTCAGTCACTGTGGCCCACAGCAATGACAGATCAAGACCAAACTTGGCACACAGAGGCCCAATGGCCCACTTCACAACCTGGTGTTGTTTAGGGCAGGATGGGCCACGAATGATGGGATTTGCAGTACCTTCACCTGACTCACTTCCCAAACAATGACCCACTCTCCATCCTACTGCAGTTTAGAAGAGGGCGGACCATCAATGATGGGACTTGAAATTCCTCTACTCATTCCCCATGACCGCAGCAGCCCCCAACAAAGACCGATAAAGACCATACTTGTTACACAGAGCCCCCATGATCCATTCTACATTCTACTGCAGTATGGAGGAGGGTGGACCATGGATGATGGGACTTGAAGTACCTCTACTCATTCCCCATGACCGCCCCCCAACAAAGACCGATAAAGACCATACTTGGTACACAGAGCCCCCATGATCCACTCTACATTCTACTGCAGTATGGAGGAGGGTGGACCATGGATGATGGGACTTGAAGTACCTCTACTCATTCCCCATGACCGCAACAGCCCCCAACAAAGACCGATAAAGACCATACTTGGTACACAGAGCCCCCATGATCCACTCTACATTCTACTGCAGTATGGAGGAGGGTGGACCATGGATGATGGGACTTGAAGTACCTCCACTCACTTCTCGAGTGTGCTGCAACCCACATCCAATGACTGCTCAAGACCAAACTTGGCACACATAACCCCCACTACCCACTTAACATCCTGGAGAGGTTTAGGGGAGGTGGACCACGGATTATGGGATTTGTAGCACTTTCAAATGCTTTTGTTCCAACAGCCCACTGTGGCCCCCAACAAAGAACAATACAGACCTAACTTGGCACACAGAGCTCCTATGATCCACTCTACATTCTACTGCAGTTTGGAGGAGGGTGGACCATGGATGATGGGACTTGAAGTACCAAAGACCAACCTTGGCACACAATGCCTTTCTCAAATAACCCGGGCACCACCGGGACCCCAGACTAGTATATATATATATAACCAAGGCAGTACCTGCTGGCTTCAAGCCTGCACAGATTTCGGTGTAAAACCTTCTGTCGTAGCCGTCACAATAATGCCACTTGTGCTCTTGATACTCCAGCCCATCCGCAAAGGTGTATTTCCCCTGCAAAAGGCAGGTTCGAGGTCAAGAGGGTAAGAAGAGCATTGCTGAACCAGAGAAATACATGTCCTGCTTCCTAACCGAAACATATGGAGAAGTCCACAGCGCAGGGCGTGAGGGCAGCACCACTCCCATGCCCGTTTTAAAATGACCCTCTTTCCCCCAGGGTTGCCAAGGCCATTCCTGCCTTCTACTGATTTATTATTATTATTATTATCATCATCATCATCATCTTTATTTCTACCCCGCCCAACATCGCACCAATATATGTGATAGAGCATCAATACGCTGATGATAACGTAGTATGTACACATTCAGAAGACCTACAATTGCCATTATTATTATTATTTTTAACATATCCTGGAACGTCTAGGGCAGTGTTTCCCAATCTTTTTTGAGCTGCGGCACACTTTTTACATTTGCAAAATCCTGAGGCACACCACCAACCAAAATGACACAAAATGACACTCTAACACAGTCATACATATAGTTAATATGTTTTTAAATGTATTTATACACACAGTGTGAAACCTGGGCCTGTTTCGATGAACACAACTTAGATATCCTGGCAGGAATGGCAGAAAGACACAAACTTCCCACACAGAACTCCCATAACCAAGAGAAAATACGATAAGAGTTTGGTGGGCATTGACCTTGAGTTTTGGAGTTGTAGTTCACCTATATCCAGAGAGCACTGTGGACTCAAACAATGTTGCCCAAATATGAACGCAGATGGAGTTCAGGGGAAATAGACCTTGACATTTGAGAGTTGTAGTTGCTGGGATTTATAGTTTCCCTACAATCAAAGAGCATTCTGAACCCCACCAATGATAGAACTGGGCCAAACTTCCCACACAGAACCCCCAGGAGGAAAGAGGAGGTCTCTACTTGGGGAAAGGGAGGCGGGCCTTCCCAATGCATGGAGAGGGAGAGACCAAGTAGACAACGGGGAGGGAGGGGGGGTTGTAATATTGTGCCTTTATCGAGGTAGGTTTCTTAGGTTTTTATACTTCAACACACTCTACTCCCCCGGAGGTTCCAATTTCCCACGGCACACCTGATGATCGCTCACGGCACACTAGTGTGCCCCGCACACTGGTTGAGAAACACTGGTCTAGGGTGTCCCCCCAAATTCCTCAAAATGATTATCCTGTTACATGAGGGCCAGCGCGGTCAAGTCAGATACGGCGATGCTCTCTCGGAGCCCTTTCTCATAACTAGTGGAGTGAGACAAGGTTGTGTTCTTGCACCAACCCTCTTTACAATCTTCTTCAGCATGATGCTCCAAAGGGCTACGGCAGACCTCGAAGAAGAAGGCGGCATATATATACGCTATCGTACTGATGGTAGCTTGTCCAATGTAAGCCGCCTGAGGGCTCGCACTAAGACACTATCTAGTCCGTGAGCTGCTTTTTGCAGACGATGCTGCCCTTGTCGCCCATTCAGAAGTAGCCCTGCAGCGCCTCACATCCTGCTTTGCAGCACCTGCAGAGCTGTTTGGGCTGGAAGTCAGCCTGGAGAAAACAGAAGTCCTCTACCAGCCCGCACCACAGGAAGAACACCATCATCCCCACGTCAGCATAGGCACATCTGTGCTTAAGTCCGTTCAGCAGTTCACCTCCCTGGGAAGCATCATCTCTTCAGACGCCAAGATTGATAAAGAGATAGATCACAGATTAGCAAAGGCATAGAGTGCATTTGGAAGGCTTCACAAAAGAGTCTGGAGCAACAAGCACCTGAGGCAAAGCACCAAAATCAGTGTGTACAGAGCTATCATACTGTCTATTCTCCTATATGGGTCTGGAACATGGGTCACCTTATCGCCAACACCTACGACTCCTCGTACGCTTTCATCAGTGCTGTCTTCGCACAATCCTAAATATACACTGGACCAACTATGTGACTAATGTTGCTGTCCTTGAGCAAGCTTTTTTCACCATATTGTCCCCAGAGATCCCTACGCTTCTCAAAATCTTCTCAACGTCCCCTCCATCCGGCAACTCCACCTGTCCTCAACAAGACAAAGAGCATTCTCGGTGGTGGCACCAACCTTATGGAATGCCCTACCTGAGGAAGTCAGAGGTATCAGGGAACTGTCCTCTTTTCGCCGAGCCTGCAAGACGGCTCTTTTTCACCTGGCTTTTCCAGTTGAGTAACTTTGCTTTCTATGTAGTTTAGCTTACTTTTAGAATTATTTTAGCGCTGGTAATGTTTTAGATTAAATCATTGCTTATCTGCTTTTACACCGTTGTTCTATAATGTCAGTTCTAAGCCTGTTTTTTACCTGTTGTAAACCGCTCCGAGCTTCTAGAGGGAGCGGTCTAGAAGCCGAAAGAATAAATAAATAAATAAATAAATAAGCAGGGATCACCAGTATTGAAGCCATGCTATTGAAAACACAACTGTGCTGGGCAGGGCACGTCTCTAGGATGGAGGACCACCGCCTCCCAAAGATACTACTCTATGGTGAACCCGCCACGGGTCAGCGCAAGAGAGGCGCCCCCAAAAAGAGATATAAGGACTCCCTGAAGCAACATCTCAGGCTCAGCCAGATTGATCACCAACAATGGTCCACCCTGGCCTCACATCGGGAGGCATGGAGTCGCACTCTCCACAATGCTGCGGCCTCTTTCGAGAAGACACGGCGAAGGGGTCTCAAAGAGAAACGACAACGCAGAAAGAACCGCAACTTGGAAACAACATCACCCAAGGAGACTTTCTGCTGTGCTTTCTGCAACCGAACTTGCCTATCTCAGATTGGCCTTTTTAGTCATCAATGCGCTTGTAAAAAGCGTGGGATGAGTACTTCCTAAGAATCTTCGTTCGCAAAGTAATGCCGAGAGAGAGATATTATAATGTAATACAATATAATACTACTACTATATTATAATTATATATTGTATATTACATGTAATATTATTAATAATATTACAGTATAATGTTATAGTACAATGTAATAAATAAGATTAATATTGTGCTGTGGCAATACAATACAATATATTGTATATACATATAACACTGAGAATATTATTATGCAATACTATATAATACTACTACTAATAACATGATATTATAATTATATATTTTATAATTATATATATATATATTACATATCATATTACTAATAATATTATGGTATAATGTTATAGTAAAATATATAATATTAATATTGTGCTATGGCAATATAATACAATACAATACAATATATTGTATATACACATAACATTGAGAATATTATAATGCAATACTATATAATACAACTACTAATAACATATTTTAATTATATATTTTACATTACATGTAATATTACTAATAATATTACGCTATATAATGTTATAGTACAATATATAATATTAATATTGTGTTATGGCAATAATATAATATATTAATTATATATTTTATAATTATATATATATATTACATATAATATTACTAATAATATTACGGTATAATGTTATAGTAAAATATATAATATTAATATTGTGCTATGGCAATATAATACAATACAATATATTGTATATACATATAACATTGAGAATATTATAATGCAATACTATATGATACAACTACTAATAACATATTTTAATTATATATTTTACATTACATGTAATATTACTAATAATATTACGCTATAATGTTATAGTACAATATATAATATTAATATTGTGTTATGGCAATAATATATTATATTTACATTTTACTTATAAGCCACTCTGAGTCCCGTTCGGGGTGAAATGTCGTAAATAAATAAATAATAATAAACTTTTCAGGAAACAAGTTCCCTTAAGGTAAGCAGGCATGTCCAAAGTCTGGCCTAAGGGTCAATTGCGGTGCTCAAGACATACCTCTATGTTTATCCCTTTATCCCAAGTCCCTTCGTATTTGCTTCCGCTGGGGAAGAACAAAGTCCCATTGCCGTGGAACATCCCGTCTTTCATCTCACCGACATATTTGGTTTCAGTCGGGAGGGTGTAGGATCCGGTGCCTTCCAACCTGCAGAGAAACAGGAAGGACGGTGAGAAGGAATGGTTTGAATTCACACCAGCCAAGGGTTCAGGCAAACCTACGACAATGTGGTGTTTTCATTTTCATATAATACTGCACCTTGTTGATGGGGAGCTTCCCCTCGGAGTGGAAATCACCTATCAGACAGATGGCAAGCTATTTAACCTCTGCAGACTGAAAGCCAAAACCAAGGTCACACCAATATATGTGATAGAACGCCAATATGCTGATGATAACGTAGTCTGTACACATTCAGAAGAAGATCTACAATTGCAATAATGTTATATATAATATTATATATAATGTTATGATTAACATATTTTATATTATAATATACAGCAGTGTTTTTCAACCTTTTTTGAGCCACGGCACGTTTTTTACATTTACAAAATCCTGGGGCACACCACCAACCAAAATGACACAAAATGGCACTCTAACACAGTAATACATATAGTTACTATGTTTTTAAATGTATTTATACACTCAGTGTGAAACCTGGGCCTGTTTCGGTGAACACAACACAGATATCCTGGCAGGAATGGCAGAAAGGCACACACGAAGGTCTTGCTCAACAGCTGGGAGTTATAGTTCACCCGCAATCAAAGAGCATTCTGAACTCCACCAATGATGGAATGGAATCAAACTTCCCACACAGAACTACCATAACCAAGAGAAAATACTATAAGAGTTTGGTGGGCATTGACCTTGAGTTTTGGAGTTGTAGTTCACCTCCATCCAGAGAGCACTCTGGGCTCAAACAATGTTGGATCAGGACCAAACTGATCAGGACATCCAAGTGCCACCTCTGTGTTGATGGAGGCAGGCAGGATTTTCCCCGGGTACTGGTTGTGGGGGGTCGGGAGCAGGTGAGGGTTTTGCCCTCCTTTCTGCTAGAGATCCCTGTGTACAACTGGTGGGCCACTTCGTGACACAGAATGCTGGACTAGATGGGCTGAGGCCCGATTCAGCATGGCTCTTCTTATGTTCTTATGTTCTTATAAACTTGGCATGAATACTCAATATGCCCAAATGTGAGTTTGGGGAAAATAGACCTTGACATTTGGAAGTTACAGTTTCTGGGATTTATAGTTAACACACAAACAAAGAGCATCCTGAACTCTTGCAACAGTGGAATTGAACCAAACTTGGCAAATTGAACTCCCATTACCAACTGAAAGTAGTGTTCACGGTTAGGGTGAGGAAGATGTGGGGCGAGTCTGTGCAGTTGCGCCTTCACGGGTCACGCAGAAACGGCAGCGTGAGCAAAGCGAGGCAAAGCGAGCAGAGCGAGGCTGGGAAGAAGGGAGCCCGAGTGGAGAAGAAAAACTGTTCGGCAGGAGGGGGAAGAAAGGGGATTGGAGGTTCCAATTTCCCACGGCACACCTGATGATCGCTCACGGCACACTAGTGTGCCACGGCACACTGGTTGAGAAACACTGATATACAGTATATATAGCTAATGTTTATATATCATATATATTAGAATAGGCTATGTTATTTATATATCATATACAATTGCAAAAATGTTATTAATATATATTACATATATTGTATACAATATTATGATTAACATACATTATATATAATATATAGTTAATATTTATACTACTCTACGGTGAACTCGCCACGGGTCAGCACAAGAGAGGCGCCCCCCAAAAGAGATATAAGGACTCCCTGAAACAACATCTCAGGCTTGGCCAGATTGATCACCAACAATGGTCCACCCTGGCCTCACATCGGGAGGCATGGAGAAGCACTATCCACAATGCTGCGGCCTCTTTCGAGAAGACACGCCGAATGGGTCTCGAAGAGAAACGACAACGCAGAAAGAACCGCAACTTGGAAACAACATCACCCAAGGAGACTTTCTGCTGTGCTTTCTGCAACCGAACTTGCCTATCTCAGATTGGCCTTTTTAGTCATCAACGCGCTTGTAAAAAGCGTGGGATGAGTCCTTCCTGAATCTTCGTTCGCGAAGTAATGCCGAGAGAGAGAATATTTATACAGTATATATATTAGAATATGTAATTTATATATCATATAGTTGCAAAATGTTATTATTAATATATATTACATATATTATATATAATGTTATGATTAACATACATTATATATTATTATATAGTTATCATTTATATATGATATATATTATATGTTATTTATATATTTTATATCTTATATACATGTTATTAATATTTTCATATATGTTATGATTAACATACATTATATATTATTATATAGTTATCATTTATATATGATATATATTATAATATGTTATTTATATATTTTATATCTTATATACATGTTATTAATATTTTCATATATGTTATGATTAACATATATTATATATTATTAAATAGTTATTATTTATATATGATATATATTATGTTATTTTTATATCTTATCTTATATCCATGTTATTAATATTTTCACATATAATGTTACGATTAAAATATAATATATATTATATATAGTTATTATTTATATATGATATATATTATATTATTTATATATCTTATATCTTATATATACATGTTATTATTATTTTTATATATGTTATGATTAAAATATATTATATATTATAATATATTATTTATATATTATATATTATATATTAAACTATAATGTATATATTATATAATATCTAATTTAAATATTAATATAATAAATATCTAATGTTATTAATTATATATTATACATACTATATATATTAATCCATATTATTCGTGTATATACTATATTATATCTAATTTAAATATTAATATATCTAACGTTATTAATATATATTATACATACTATATTTATGTTATTATTAATCCATATCATTCGTGTATATATTATATTATATCTAATTTATTTAAATATTAATATAAAATATATCTAATGTTATTAATATATGTTATATACATGTTATCAATATTTTCACAGATGTTATGATTAACATATATTATATATTATAATATATATGATATTATTTATATTATATATATATATATATATATATATATATATATATATATATAATATTGTCGACCTCACCAAAGCCTTCGACACTGTGAGCAGAAAAGGTCTGTGGCAGATCCTGGAACGTCTAGGACAGGGGTGCTCAGAATGGTGATCTCGATCACCAGGGTGATCTTCGGACCTCATCCTGGTGATCTTCAGGCCCCTGACCAGGTTTTTTGCTGTTGGTCCTCTTCACGCACCCCTGCACGCTGCAAAGAAGTCCTCCGTCGTTGCTCCTCCCGATCCCTGCTCGCGCCGCCTCCAAAAGCGCCAGAGTCCAAGAGGCAGAATGGGCCCCCTCTTTTGATTCCTTCTCCTCCCTCCGTCCTTCTTCAGCCACTCAGAGTCGTAGGAGACCAAAGGGGGCGGGCCTGGATGACGCAATGCATGGCTGGCCCCGCACGCATGCGCAGAACCGCCCATTCTTCCCCTCAGACTTCTCGTGAGCTCTTGGAGGCGGCACGCATGCTGGCGGCGTGGAAATAGGAACAACGGAGGAGGAGAAGGACGCTTTGGGGTCATTTCCTTACCGCATCTCAAAGGTCGGTCTTTTTACTTTGGGGTGGGTGCTTGATTGTTCTGTGGCATGTCTCTTTGTTTATTTTTAATGTTTAAAAATGGCCTTTTAGCTCCAAAGCCTCTCTGCTTGCTTTGTTCCTTGAGAAATATATGTTGGGGAATATGGAAATGTGGGAGAAATGGGGTGGTTGGATGTATTTTTTGCATGTCCCTTTGTTTACCTTGCTGAGTATTAAATGGCCTTGCAGTTCAAAAGCCTCTCTTCTTACTTTCTGGCTGATAATATGTGTGGTAATATGGCAGTGTGGGAGAAATGGGGTGGTTGGATGTATTTTTATGCTCTGTTTTATATTGTTGTTATTAAATTGAAATGCTGATGTTTTATAACTTCATTTTATGTAAACTGCCCCGAGCCTGCTGGAAGGAGCGGTACATAAAAATGAATAATAAATATAAATAAATAAATAAATAAGGAAATAGTTATATGTTTTACATTTCTGGGCAGGTGATCTTTGGAACTTGGTTTTTTAATCCAATGCTGAAAAAGTGTGAGCACCCCTGGTCTAGGATGTCCCCCCAAATTCCTCAAAATGATTATCCTGTTACATGAGGGCCAGCGCGGTCAAGTCAGATACGGCGATGCTCTCTCGGAGCCCTTTCTCATAACTAATGGAGTGAAACAAGGTTGTGTTCTTGCACCAACCCTATTTACAATCTTCTTCAGCATGATGCTCCAAAGGGCTACGGCAGACCGCGAAGAAGAAGACGGCATATATATATACGGCATCGTACTGATGGCAGCTTGTTCAACTTAAGCCCCCCGAGGGCTCGCACTAAGACTCAAAACTATCTAGTCCGTGAGCTGCTTTTTGCCAACGATGCTGCCCTTGTCGCCCATTCAGAAGCAGCCCTGCAACGCCTCACATCCTGCTCTGCAACAGCTGCAGAGCTGTTTGGGCTGGAAGTAGGCCTGAAGAAAACGGAAGTCCTCTACCAGCCTGCACCACAGGAAGAACACCATCATCCCCACGTCAGCATAGGCACATCTGTGCTTAAGTCCGTTCAGCAGTTCACCTCCCTGGGAAGCATCATCTCTTCAGACGCCAAGATTGACAGAGATAGATCACAGATTATCAAAGGCATATAGTGCATTCGGAAGGCTTCACAAAAGAGTCTGGAGCAACAAGCACCTGAGGCAAAGCACCAAAATCAGTGTGTACAGAGCTATCGTACTGTCTATTCTCCTCTATGGGTCTGAAACATGGGTCACCTATCGCCAACACCTACGACTCCTCGAACGTTTTCATCATCGCTGTCTTCGCACAATCCTAAATATACACTGGACCGACTATGTGACTAACGTTAATGTGGAATGCGCTTCCTAGCGACATACGATCAATTCCATCCCTCCTGACATTCAGGAAAAAAGTAAAAGCCTGGCTATGGGACCAGGCGTTTGCACACTAGCACAAGGCAGCATTTTAGACTGGATTTTAATGGAAGGTTTTATGAATAGGGCTCAATACTTTTATGGACGGAACACTGTGGTTTTTGTTTGATTGTCTGTTTAAGCTTAAATGAATGTGTATGATATGTTGATGTAAGTGTATTTGAATGTGTAATGTTTGGGGGGTTATACTGTGTTTTATGTGTTTTACTGTGTTGGCATCGAATTGTGCCTTTTTGGAAGCCACTCTGAGTCCCCCCTCGGGGGTTGAGAAGAGCGGGGTAAAATTCCGGAAATAAATAAATAATAATAAATAATGTTGCTGTCCTTGAGCAAACAGTGATCACCAGCATTGAGGCCATGCTATTGAGAACACAGCTGCGCTGGGCAGGGTAGATCTCTAGGATGGAGGACCACCACCTCCCAAAGATACTACTCTATGGTGAACTCGCCACGGGTCAGCGCAAGATAGGCGCCCCCAAAAAGAGATATAAGGACTCCCTGAAACAACATCTCAGGCTCGGCCAGATTGATCACCAACAATGGTCCACCCTGGCCTCACATCGGGAGGCATGGAGACGCACTATCCACAATGCTGCGGCCTCTGTCGAGAAGACACGCCGAACAAGTCTAGAAGAGAAACGACAACGCAGAAAGAACCGCAACTTGGAAACAACATCACCCAAGGAGACTTTCTGCTGTGCTTTCTGCAACCGGACTTGCCTATCTCAGATTGGCTTTTTTAGTCATCAACGCGCTTGTAAAAAGCATAGGATGAGTCCTTCCTGAATCTTCGTTCGCGAAGTAATGCCGAGAGAGAGAGAGAGAGATTATATATTAAAGTATAATGTATATATTATATTATATCTAATTTAATTAATATAATATATATCTAATGTTATTAATATATATCAGACATACTATATATATTAATCCATATTATTCGTGTATATATTATATTATATCTAATTTAAATATTAATATATAATATATCTAAAGTTATCAATATATATTATATACATGTTATTAATATTTTCATCTATGTTATGATTAACATTAGTTTATATATGATATTATATATGATATTATTTATATTAATCCATATTATTCGTGTATATACTATATTATATCTAATTTAAATATGAATATATCTAATGTTATTAATATATATTATACATACTATATTTATGTTATTATTAATCCATATTATTCATGTACATATTATATGATATTATACCTAATATTTATTTATTTATTTTATTATTTATTTCAGGATTTTACCCCGCTCTTCTCAACCCCCGAGGGGGGACTCAGAGCGGCTTACAGCACGGCACAATTCGATGCCACATCAACAGCGTAAAACCCCAAACCCCACAACACATTAAAATACATTAAAACATTAAAATACAATCCCTCAGTAATTATACCTAATACGGAATGTTATTATCACGATATATCGAGATATGTAATATGGATTAATAACATTAGATATATTTTATATTAATATTAGGTAATTATACCTAATACGGAATGTTATTATCACGATATATCGAGATATGTAATATGGATTAATAACATTAGATATATTTTATATTAATATTAGGTAATATACCTCCGATCTTCAAGAAAGGATCCAGGGGTGATCCAGGAAATTATAGGCCAGTTAGTCTAACCTCAGTTCCAGGCAAAGTGATGGAAACCATTATTAAAGAAAAAATTACTAAGCACATAGAAGAACAGGCATTGCTGAAGGAAAATCAACATGGTTTCTGCAAAGGCAAATCATGTCTTACTAACTTGATAGAATTCTTTGAGGGTGTAAATAAACACATAGATAAAGGGGACCCAGTCGATATTGTTTACCTTGACTTTCAAAAGGCTTTTGACAAAGTTCCTCACCAAAGGCTCCTAAATAAGCTCTTCAGCCATGGAATCAGGGGACAGGTCTTGTCCTGGATTGGAACCTGGCTAAACTGTAGGAAACAAAGGGTGGTAATAAACGGACATTTCTCTGGGTGGAAAGAGGTGAGAAGTGGCGTACCCCAAGGTTCAGTTTTGGGTCCGTTACTTTTTAATTTATTCATTAATGACCTGGATGTAGGAGTGAATTCTGAGGTAGCAAAGTTTGCAGACGACACTAAACTGTTCAGGGTAGTTAAAAATGAAACTGATTGTAAAGAGCTCCAGAAAGATCTCTCGAAATTGAGTGAATGGGCAACAAAGTGGCAAATGCATTTCAACCTAAACAAGTGTAAAGTCATGCACATCGGGGCAAAGAACCCCAACTACACCTACCAATTGATGGGGTCAAAGCTTTCCGAGACAAACCAGGAAAGGGATCTTGGGGTTTTGGTGACAGCTCAATGAAGATGTCAACCCAGCGCAGCAGCAGTGAAAAAGCAAATTCTATGCTTGGCATGATCAGAAAGGGAATCGAAAATAGGTCAGCAAATGTTGTATTGCCTCTCTACAAATCGATGGTGAGGCCACATTTGGAGTACTGTGTACAATTCTGGTCTCCGCACCTTAAGAAGGATATAACGGAACTGGAAAAGGTACAGAAAAGGGCAACAAGAATGATCCAAGGGATGGAGCGGCTCCCTTATGAAACCAGGTTGCAACGCCTTGGTCTTTTCAGCCTTGAAAGACGGCGTTTAAGAGGTGACTTGATCGAAGTGTATAAAATCATGCATGGGATAGAAAAGGTGAATAAAGAAAAACTATTTTCTTTGTCACAAAACACTAGGACTAGGGGCACTCCTGAAGCTCCAAGGTAGGAAAATTAGGACTAATAAAGGAAATATTTCTTCACCCAGAGGGTCATTGGGTTATGGAACTCACTTCCAGAGGAGGTTGTGACAGCTGTCAGCCTGACAGCTTCAAGGCAGGATTAGACAGATTCATGGATACCAAGGGAATCAGTAGTTACTGAAAAGGACATTCAAGTGCCACCTCGGAGTTGGTTGAGGTAGGCAGGATTTTCCCCGGGTACTGGTTGTGGGGGGTCGGGAGCAGGTGAGGGTTTTGCCCTCCTTTCTGCTAGAGATCCCTGTGTACAACTGGTGGGCCACTGTGTGATACAGGATGCTGGACTAGATGGGCTGAGGTCCGATTCAGCATGGCTCTTCTTATGTTCTTATACCTAATACGGAATGTTATTATCGCGATATATCGAGATATGTAATATGGCTTAATAACATTAGATATATTTTATATTAATATTAGGTAATTATACCTAATATTAATATAAAATATATCTAATGTTATTAATCCATATTACATATCTCGATATATCGCGATAATAACACCCCCTATCGCGACTATGGCCAAAACAGGAGCTGGTTTCCATGGTAACTGCCCTGCTTCCCTCCCCACGCGCCTGACCCGTTTCCCTCAGCGACACGCCACGCGCGTCACGCCCTCCAGACGCAACGAACGGCCTTCCCCGCCCCGCCTGCCTCCCGCTCTGCCCGCCCACCTGCCGTTCACGCGATCCCCCTTGTAGTGGCTGCCTGTGTAGTCCATTGCGGTGGCGGCGGGCGGGTAGGCCTCGTCACCATGGCAACAAGCCTCTCGGCGTGAAGGAGGAAGCGGAGCCAATCAGATTGGGGAAAGGCGGGGCCAAGTCGATGACGGACGGGCGCGAGAAAAGGAGGAGGAGAGGGGCGGGGCGAGCGACAGCCTGTGGCCACGCCCCCTGTGGGCTTTTCTCGCTCAAGGTGAAAGAGACCGTGTGGCGAGGGCGCATGCGCGGTGCGGCCTAGCTCAGGTCGTGAGGCCTAGCTGGTGAGGGGAGGCCGCCTCGCCTCTCGCGCCGAGATGCCGGCCCAAATCGAGGTGCCCCCGCTGGAGGAGCTCGAAGTGCAGCAGGTGAGCGGCTGTCCGTGCCTTTCGTGGGGTTATTCTTCGCTTCCGAGGCTTATTCTTCCTCCAAAAGGGAGCTCCAGTTCACTCAGGCATTTCTGCATCAAGGTGGCCTGGCTGTTGTTGCCTGGAGGCACCCTCTGCTTGGGAGGGGTCCTGGAATAGCAAACGTTATATTATATTAAAGTTATATGTAAATGCAAAATGTTATATTATATTAAAGTTATATTTAAATACAAGATATTATATTATATGAAAGTTATTTATGTAAATACAAAATATTGTATTATATTAAAGTTCTATGTAAATACAAAATATATTATATTAAAGTTATATGTAAATACAAAATATTATATTAAAGTTATATTTAAATACAAAATATTATATTAAAGTTATATTTAAATACAAAATATTATATTAAAGTTATTTATGTACATACAAAATATTGTATTATATTAAAGTTCTATGTAAATACAAAATATATTAAAGTTATTTATGTACATACAAAATATTATGTTATATTAAAGCTATATGTAAATATATGTAAACGTCTAGGATGTCCCCCCAAATTCCTCAAAATGATTACCCTGCTCCATGAGGGCCAACACGGTCAAGTCAGACACGGCGATGCTCTCTCGGAGCCCTTTCTCATAACTAATGGAGTGAGACAAGGTTGTGTTCTTGCACTAACCCTATTTACAATCTTCTTCAGCATGATGCTCCAAAGGGCTACAGCAGACCTCGAAGGAGAAGACGGCATATATAAACGCTATCGTACTAATGGCAGCTTGTTCAACTTAAGCCGTCTGAGGGCTCGCACTAAGACTCTAAACTACCTAGTCCGTGAGCTGCTTTTTGCAGACGATGCTTCCCTTGTTGCCCATTCAGAAGCAGCCCTGCAGCGCCTCACATCCTGCTTTGCAGCAGCTGCAGAGCTGTTTGGGCTGGAAGTCAGCCTGAAGAAAATGGAAGTTCTCTACCAGCCCGCACCACAGGAAGAACACCATCATCCCCACGTCAGCATAGGCAAATCTGTGCTTAAGTCCGTTCAGCAGTTCACCTCCCTGGGAAACATCATCTCTTCAGACGCCAAGATTGATAAAGAGATAGATCACAGATTAGCAAAGCCATAAAGTGCATTCGGAAGGCTTCACAAAAGAGTCTGGAGAAACAAGCACCTGAGGCAAAGCACCAAAATCAGTGTGTACAGAGCTATCATACTGTCTATTCTCCTCTATGGGTCTGAAACATGGGTCACCTATCGCCAACACCTACGACTCCTCGAACGCTTTCATCAGTGCTGTCTTCGCACAATCCTAAATATACACTGGACCGACTATGTGACGAATGTTGCTGTCCTTGAGCAAGCAGGGATCACCAGCATTGAGGCCATGCTATTGAGAACACAGCTGCACTGAGCAGGGCACATCTCTAGGATGGAGGACCACCGCCTCCCAAAGATACTACTCCGTGGTGAACTCGCCACGGGTCAGCACAAGAGAGGGGCCCCCAAAAAGAGATATAAGGACTCCCTGAAACAACACCTCAGGCTCGGCCAGATTGATCACCAACAATGGTCCACCCTGGCCTCACATCGGGAGGCATGGCAACGCACTATCCACAATGCTGCGGCCTCTTTCAAGAAGACACGCCGAATGTGTCTCGAAGAGAAACGACAACGCAGAAAGAACCGCAACTTGGAAACAACATCATGCAAGGAGACATTCTGCTGTGCTTTCTGCAACCGAACATGCCTATCTCAGATTGGCCTTTTTAGTCATCAACGCGCCTGTAAAAAGCGTTGGATGAGTCCTCCCTAAGAATCTTCTTTGGCGAAGTAATGCCGAGAAATACAAAATATTGTATTATATTAAAGTTATTTATGTAAATACAAAATATTATATTATATTAAAGTTATATGTAAATACAAAATATTATATTATTAGCATAGCACAATATTTGTAACATACATTCCCATATTGTACTAGACCAGTATACTGTAATAGTATTAGTAATATTACATGTCATATGAAATATATAATTATTATATTGTAATATTATTAGTATTATGTTGTATTACATTATAATATGTGTATACAATATATTATTAGCACAGAATAATATTAGTGTTATGTATTACTATATTGTACTATATCAGTATACTGTAATATTATTAGTAATATTACATGTAATATAAAATATAATTCTTATATTGTATTACTAGCTGTACCCGGCACGCGTTGCTGTGCCCTATTTAGGAGATGCGAGAAAGTCTGAGTATGTAAGGGTTGGAATTGTTGTTAGTGAATTGGGTGTTTTATGTTTGTGCCTCAGCTCTTTGCCTGCAGTCCTTCGGGTTTGACTTGTACCATGGCCAGGACAGATAAGCTTGGGGAGGGCTTGTCCTGTCAGGGGATCTCTATCTTCACAGGTGCGTCCAGTGTCTGTTGGGGGGACTGTTAAAAATCCTTTCCGTATCCTTTTGAGCCACCTTTCTCAAGATCTTCATGTCTAGCTTACTTTCTGCTCCTCTCTTTTTCAAGATGTCCTGCTCTGTGTCTTTTGCACCCATTGGTCGATGTCCAATGAGGCTTTCCTCATGGACAGGCCATCTGAGGGAGCTCTTCCAGCGCTGGGCATCCGAAGGTACTTGGTGATGACCTCCATCCCTTGGAGCCAGCATATAGAGGGGCTGGAGCACCCTCCTTGGCAAACCCCATTGTTCCTGGATGGTCCCCTTATTAATGTGGAATTCCAAGCCACTGGAGATCTTTTGGGAAAGGAAGAAGAGCTCCCCTTGAATGGTGTTTATCTCCATCATGGTCTTCTGATTTGAAAGTGTTGGAGGAGGCTCTGGCTGACAGTTTATTATGGGTCGGAATGTTCATGTTGGCTGGCCAGTACAGCAGTTATGCAAATCCGCCCTTATTGGCAGCCAATCATGTTGTCAGAATGTAGAGGCTGGGGGGGAGTCTTTGGCAGCCCCGGAGGATGCTGGGAAATGTAGTTTTATTTTTACTCGTTTTGGGTGCCTTTTAGGTTTTGGGGGGGAAAGTTTCTTTGCTACAAACGTACCTTGCTTGAGGCCTATTTCTGTTGGCAAGTTTTGTGTTTCTGCGTTGTAAGGTTTCTCTGTTTGAGGTAGTCTTCACATGACGACTGTTCCTTTATATATATAGATATTATCAATATTGTATGTGTATACAATATATTATATCATTAGCACTGAACAATATTAGTATTATGTATTACTATATTGTACTATACCAGTATACTGTCATATTATTAGTAATATTACATGTAATATAAAATATAATTATTATCAATATTATATGTGTATACAATCTTATTATATATATATAAAGGAGACGTGGTCGTGCAAAGAAGGATATGCACGGCCAAACCATAACCCCCCCAAACACAAATCCCACGACACACATTCCCCCAGACCATGAGGTACAGACATAACACAAAAAAACCCACCTCACTAACTTGCTACCCCCCGAAAAAATCCCCCCAAAAACCGCCCATTGACTACCGTTCTGCTGGCCACGCGCGCAGAACACAGTGAGAACCATCGCGCAAGCGACTACAACCCCCAACACCACAACGTAGGACAGAGAGACAGCAAACACACGCCTCGGCTCCCCCAACCCCAACCCATTCCGTCCCCCTCTCTCCCCACACACCATCAACTTCAACGCGCAGCCGCTCTCTGCCGCATCGGTCGCCTGCGGCTCTCAGGAAGCAACACTGCAAAAAACAACAAAAAACTACAGAAAAACATGGCGGCGAACCACTTCCGGTCCGGCGAAGGCTCCGACGGAAGTCAATCCGTCAGAAAAAGGGTCCGGCCGGAAACTGATGCCACATACCGGAGGTTCCGCCCCCGCCTGGCCCGAGGTGACGCCAGGAAAGATGGCGGCCGCCACGGGCAGCGGCTACCACAAGGAGACCTCCTGGTTACTCCGAGAAGACGCCGCCCCCCGGAGCCTGCCCTCCGGAGGACGGAGGGTGAAGAAGCACGAGGCCTGGGAACGCAGCCCTCGCCGCTACTGCCCTCCGGATGGCAGAGGGTGAAGAGGAAAGGACCGGGGTCGCTGCTGCCGCCTTCTTTTCCCTCCTCAGCCCCTTCTTCTCCTCCATCAGCCTCAGGACCTTTCCTTCTCCCCTCTGCCTATGGCCCCAACCCCCCCCCCCCACGTCAGCCCCACGCTCCTTCTCTTCTCCCCCTCACCCTCAGCCCCCTTCTTTTCCTCTCTCAGCCTCAGACCCCTTCTTCCCCCCCTTTCCCCACCTCATGTGTATGTACACATGCACACACATATACAGAACCATACACACGCATACATATATAAACACACATACACATATATACATATACACCCACATATATACACTACATACACACATATACACATGCACACACACACCAAGACCATAAGTAGCATCATTTCAAACCCTTATATACTCAGACTTCCCCGCATCTCCTACATAGGGCACAGCAACGCGTGCCGGGTACAGCTAGTATATTATATTATTACCACAGCACATCAGTATTATATTAACACTATAATGTATTATATTAATATGTGAGCCTTAAAGTGCCAGTTTGAATAGCAGTAAAAGTGCAACAGCTCTCGGTCTGTGGCCTTTCGCTCCAAAACCTTATGAATAAAGGTGTCTTTATATTCTATATCTGTGGAATAATGTCCAGGGAGGAAGAAAGAACTCTTGTTTGTTTGAAGCAATGTTTGAATGTCGCAATTAGCAAACTGGATGGCTGCGAGCCAGTAGGTTGAGGGTGAATCCGGCGAAGACGGAGATCTTGTGGCCGGGTCGTCCGGGCGGTGGGGATGTCCAGCTTCCGACCCTGGACGGTGCGGCGTTATGCCCATCGTCTTCCGTGAAGAGTTTGGGGGTCCACTTGGATTCCCAGCTGACCATGGAGACCCAGGTCTCTGTGGTCAACAAGATTGCCTTCTTTCATCTCCGACAGGCAAGGAGGCTGGCCCCCTACCTGTCCCGGTCTGACCTGGCCATGGTGATCCAAGCCACGGTCATCTCGAGGCTAGATTACTGTAACGCTCTTTACGTTGGCCTTCCTCTGTCGGTAACCCGGAAGCTCAGGCTAGTGCAGAACACTGCCACCTGGCTCCTGTCTGGCTCACCAGCAGGATGCCATATAACACCCATTTTGCAGGATCTGCACTGGCTGCCTATTGAGCACCGGATTACCTTCAAAGTGTTGGGTCTTACCTTTAAGGCCTTACACGGCCTGGGGCCAGCGTATCTGAGGGACCGTCTCACCCCATATTACCCTTCTAGATCACTTCGCTCGGAGGATTCTAATTTCCTAGCTGTCCCCTCCGCTAAAGTGGCCAAAAGAACTGACACCCGCCGAAGGGCCTTCTCGGTCATAGCGCCGATATTGTGGAATGCCCTTCCGGGAGCTACACGGGCCATCCGTGACTTACTCCCGTTTAGGCGGGCATGTAAGACTCACCTCTTCCGGCTGGCTTTCCAGGTATAGGCCCAGTGGGACCCCCAAGCCATGCCAATGTTGCCAGACTGTCTGAATTATTCTACTGTGTTTTTAATGATGTTTTATCGTGTATTTTTAATTTTGCATTTTGTATTGCATTTTAGAGTGTATATGTTTACTGTACATTGTTCTGCTTCCTGGCTGTAAGCCGCCCCGAGCCTATTTGGGAGTGGCGGCATAAAAGCCGAGTAAATAAATAAATAAATAAACTTGATTAACATTGAATAACCTTGCAGTTGCAAAGGTATAGTACAAATTAGTAATATATAATATTGATATTGTGCTATGCTAATAATATAATATTGTGTGTGTGAGAGAGAGAAAGAAGGACGGCATATAAATGTAGTAAGTAAATAAATAAAGTCAATCGGCGAAGGTATTTGCATGGAGATCTGTTAGAAATGAAGCAAGTGGAGTGTATATATATTTGTGGAATTATGTCCAGCATGGAAGGAAGAACCCTTGTCTATTAGAAGCAAGTGTGAATGTTGCAATTGGCCCGCTTGCTTAGCATTGAGTAGCCTTGCAGCTGCAAAATCAATCAGGGAGGGTATCTGCATAGAGGTAGCCTGGAGGCACCTTCTATTTAGGAGGTGTTCACTGGCACTTGGTTGTTTGCTGTCTGGAGTTCCCCTGTTTCCAAATGGTGTTCATTCTGTTGTTTTTTAATACAGTGTTTTTCAACCTTTTTTGAGCCGCGGCACATTTTTTACATTTACAAAATCCTGGGGCACACCACCAACCAAAATGACACAAAAAGACACTCTAACACAGTCATACATATAGTTAATATGTTTTTAAATGTATTTGTACACTCAGTGTGAAACTTGGGCCTGTTTCGATGAACACAACATAGATATCTTGGCAGGAATGGCAGGAAGACACACATGAAGGTCTTGCTCAACAGCTGTCAGTCTATCTCTGTGTTTAGTTTTTATCGCAATCACCCGGTCCTCAGGGAAGCCGGCTGGAAAGAGAGCAGCCAGACGGAAGCACACTCTGAGGCAGAGAGTTCCACTTCTGAACAGCTCTCACAGTCAGGAAATTCTTCCTAATGTTCACCCTCCTACACAGAAATGCTTCCCTGTGATGTTTGCTTTTCTGCCTGCACTGTTGTGCTCTCTCTCTCTCTCTCTCTCTCTCTCTCTCTCTCTCTCGGTGTGTGTGTGTGTGTGTGTGTGTATATATAAATATATATATAAATATAAATGTAATGTTCATTTGTGGGATTAACATAACTCAAAAACCACTGGACAAATTGCTGCCAAATATGGCCACAAAACATACTAATACTAACCCTTCAGTCAAAAAATTGATTTTGTCATTTGGGAGTTGTAGTTGCTGGGATTTATAGTTCACCTACAAAGAGCATTCTGAACTTCACCAACGATGGAATTGAACCAAAGTTGGCACACAGAACTCCTATGACTAACAGAAAATACTGAAAGAATTTGGTGGGCCTTAACCTTGAGTTGTAGCTCACCTCCATCCAGAGAGCACTGTGGACTGAAACAATGTTGGATCAGGACCAAACTTGGCATGAATACTCAATATGCCCAAATGTGAACACAGGTGGAGTTTGGGGAAAATAGACCTTGACATTTGGGAGTTACAGTTTCTGGGACTTATATTTAACACACAATCAAAGAGCATCCTGAACTCTTGCATACAATGGAATTGAACCAAACTTGGCATATTGAACTCTCATTACCAACAGAAAGTACTGAAAGGGTTTGCTTGGGAATTGACCTTGAGTTTGGAAGTTGTAGTTCACCTACATCCAGAGAGCACTGTGGACTCAAATAATAATGGGCGGGCTTCTTCCTCATGGGGAGGGGACACTCCACCCCTTTCCGACCCTCCCTCCGCTCACCTCAGCCTCTCTGCTGGCCTTTCCTCCTTCTCAAATGGCGACCGCTGGGAAGGGGGCAGGGCCCCTCCCTTGATTGGAGGCTGGCTGGCGCGCGCGGAGGGGAAACCGCGGAAGGAGACAGCGCCCGGCCCTTCCTCCTCCTCCTCCCCCCGCAAGCAGCAGCAGCAGGAGTTCGGCAGGAGGGGGAAGAAAGGGTATTGGAACCCACGGCACACCTTGATGATCGCTCACGGCACACTAGTGTGCCACAGCACACCGGTTGGGAAACACTGTTTTAATACTTTGGAATGCTGGCAGTGCCCAGACAGATTACAAATCCGAATCAGCCTGTATCCTTCTTATACCGCTCTGTAGTTTGTCTATGAGCAGGCCATTGTAAAGCGGGCTATTTAATAATATTAATAATAATAATATAATGGAACCTTGTCCTCTTGATTAATTTGTAGGTGAATGTGAGCTCGGCAGTCTTGAAAGCGGCTGCCCACCATTATGGTTCCCAATGTGACAAGCCTAACAAGTTGTTCATGCTTTGCCGCTGGGAGGAGAAGGACCCCCGGAAGTGCTTGAAGGAAGGCAAGGAAGTGAACAAGTGCGCCCTGGATTTCTTCAGGTATGTGCCAAAAAAAAAAAGCCTGGGTTGGGTTTAGAAAGATGGGATGGGGTGAATTTCTTTGGCAATTGAGTCAGTACTGCAGTAGAGGAAAGACATCTGTCAGGTTTGCTTTGATGGTGCTTTTCCTGCATGGCAGGGGGTTGGACTAGATCAGAGGTGCTCACACTTTTTCAGCATGCAAGCTTACTTATAAAACAACCAAGTCAAAATGATCTACCCACCCACTACTCATGGAGCCATAAAAGCAAAATATTTGGAAATTTATTTCAGTGAGAGCCATCTTCTATTATATATAGGGGTTCCCGTCATGGAACGACCGTCCCAAACAGAGAAACCTTACAACGCAGAAACACCAAACTTGCCAACAGAAATAGGCCTCAAGCAAGGTAGGTTTGTAGCAAAGAAACTCCCCCCAAAACAACGAGTAAAAAAACTACATTTCCCAGCATCCTCCGGGGCTGCCAACGACTCTCCCAGCCTCTACATTCTGACAACATGATTGGCTGCCAATAAGGGCGGATTTGCATAACTCCTGTACTGGCCAGCCAACATGAACATTCCAACCCATAATAAACTGTCAGAGGAGGATAAGGCAAAGGGCTGAGGCACAAACACAAACACCCAATTCACTTCCCACAGAAAATTTACACCCCTACAAATCACAGACCACGCCCAAAATTGACAATAAGGCTTCATTAACTTAATTTCCCTGACTAGGCCTCACTTAATGGAATGCTGTTTACGCTCTGAATTGACAGTAAGGCTTCATTAACTTGATTCTCCCGACTAGCACTCAGATCATTGGACATTGTGTATGGCCTGAATTGACAGTAAGGCTTCATTAACTTGCTGTTCCTGACTAGGCCTCAGCTCAGGGACATTGTGTATGGCCCGAATTTACAGTAACCTACCTCGGCACACAGAGCCCCTATGACCCACGCTACATTATACTACAGTTTGGAGGAGGGTGGACCATGGATTATGGGACTTGAAGTACCTCCATGGATAATGGGATTTGTAGTACTTCAAAACCCATCATTCCCCACAGACCACTGTGGCCCATAACCAAGACCGATAAAGACCAAACTTGGCAAACAATGCACCCATGAACCACACTCCATCCGACTGCAGTTCAGAGGAGGACACACCATGGATAATGGGATTTCAAGTACCTCCACTCACTTGCAAAGTACCCCACCCACACAAGCATCAACCTCTACATCAACACAGCAGACGGAAAGACAAAAAACATTGTATATCCACAAGCTATGCAGAACGCCAGCAACACCACACACCAACAACTCCTCAGGACTCCAACATCCCACCCACCAGAACAACCCACAACGACACAGCCATGACCCCACCAAGACCATAACTAACAACAATTCCAACCCTTACATACTCAGACTTTCTCGCATCTCCTAAATAGGGCACAGCAACGCGTGCCGGGTACAGCTAGTATAATATGTTTTAAGACTGAATTCAACTAAATGTGAGTATAATAAGCCCCTGAATTTATTCATAATAATGATGATAATATTCATTCAGACTCTGCTAATAATAATAATAGTAACAACAACAACAGGTTCCTAGAGTAGAAGGAGACCTCCAAGGGCCATCCAGTCCAACCTTCTGCCATAAGGGAAAAACACAATCAAAGCATTCCTCACAGATGGCCATTCAGCCTCTGATGATAATAATAATAACAATGGATTCCTAGAATAGGAGGAGACCTCCAATGGCCACCCAGTCCAACTTCCTGCACCTGCGCGGGACTGAGCCTTCCTCCCGCCCTGCCTGCGATCTACCAGGATACCCTATGCGATCTACCAGTAGATCGCGATCTACCTAATGAGCACCCCTGGACTAGATGGCCCATGTGGGTCTCATCCAGCTCCATCTATATAAATAAAAATGTAATGTTGGTTTGTGGAATTAACATAACTCAAAAACCACTGGACAAATTGATACCAAATTTGGACACAATATACCAGTGTTTGTCAACCTTTTTTGAGCCGTGGCACATTTTTTACATTTACAAAATCCTGGGGCACACCACCAACCAAAATGACACAAAACGACACTCTAACACAGTAATACATAGAGTTAATATGTTTTTTAATGTATTTATACACTCTGTGAAACCTGGGCCTGTTTCGATGAACACAACATAGATATCCTGGCAGGAATGGCAGAAAGACACAAACTTCCCACACAGAACTCCCATAACTAAGAGAAAATACTATAAGAGTTTGGTGGGCATTGGCCTTGGGTTTTGGAGTTGTAGTTCACCTATATCCAGAGAGCACTGTGGACTCAAACAATGTTGTGTTATGTTGTTGTTTGTTTTCTATCCAAAATCACAATGTTGGAAGGAGGCTCACCACTTTAAGGTCCCTAAAACAGGCATGGGAAAACTTCGGCCCACTGAGTGCTTTGGACTTCAACTCCCACCATTCCTAACAGCCTGAGGCCCTTTCCTGCTGAAGTGGCTGGGGGGGGGGGGGGGAGGAAAAGAGCCCGAGGCTGCTAGGAATGGTGGGAGCTGGAGTCGAAAACACCTGGAAGGTCCAAGTTTGCCCATGCCAGCTTTCGACAGAGACCTCTTCCTCCCCTTCCCCCTTGGAGGGGGAAGAAAGGGTCTTGGAGGTTCCAATTCCCCACGGCACACCTGATGATCGCTCATGGCACACTAGTGTGCCATGGCACACTGGTTGGGAAACACTGCAATATACCAATGAGTGACCAGCACTCATAAAAGCACTTCAAAACACATCAGAAGAGACTTTAAAGCCAAATAAAAATACATTACAACACATGCACAAAACCTCTCTCACACACATCTATCTACTACCGTATCTATCTATCTATCTATCTATCTATCTATGTATGTATATATTAAAAGTCAGTGTTTGCGGGCGGTGGTGCGGAGGGAGGAATATTTGCCAGCGCTTCGATTGGTTGCCACTGTGGGATTATTTGCATAAAGGACACTGATTGGCCAGCCTCAGAACACCGACACTCTAACGCCCCAGACAGAGGGGATTGGTTCCCACGGAGGGAGTATTTGCATAAAGGAATCTGATTGGCCATCGCCAATCCAACATTCTAAGGTGACGCAGAGGGAAAAGGAAAGGCCTCAGGCAGTCAGTCACTGTGGCCAAAAGCAATGACAGATCAGGACCAAACTTGGCACACAGGGGCCCAATGGCCCACTTTACAACCTGGTGTGGTTTAGGCAGGATGGGCCACGAATGATGGGATTTGCAGTACCTTCAGCTGATTCACTTCCCAAACAACATTGTAGCTCCTATAAATCACAGACCAGGCCCATAATTGACAGTAAGGCTTCATTAACTTGATTTTCCCGAGTAGGCCTCAGCTCATGGGACATTGTGAATGGCCTGAATTGACAGTAACCTACCTTGGCACACAGAGTCCCTATGACCCACGCTACATTCTACTGCAGTTTGGAGGAGGACCTTGGCACACAATGCCTTTCTCAAATAACCCGGGCACCGCCGGGTCCCCAAGCTAGTGTGTGTGTGTGTGTGTGTGTGTGTGTGTGTATACACACACATACACACGCAAACACATATATACACATATATACACACACAAACTGAACTACAACTCCAAAACTCAAGGTCAATTAACTATATGTATTACTGTGTTAGAGTGTCATTTTGTGTAATTTTAGTTTTTTTGGATTTTTTTAATGTGAAAAGTGTACCGCAGCTCAAAAAAGGTTGGGAAACACTGGCTTATTGCAAAGGCTTGTTACAGTGGAGGAGAACCTGAAGTCCCGAATTTGTCTCTCTTGGGGCTCGGCCTGGCTTCGCTTGGATGGCCGTGACCAGCTTCCTTTGAGGTTGTTGTCATTGTGTGGTTTCTTTCCCGGCTTCTTGTGGAGTTTTTGTCCCCATCCGAGAAGGTTGAAATGCCTCTCTGGAGTTTACAGCATACTCCGTTTACAATGTGGTTGTTCCATATGCTGCCTCGGGAGGAAGTTGCCCTGAAAGTCGGTTTGTATAAATCTGACAATTTGTGAATGGACACCAATGCGGCCTCTTCCCCTTTCAAGGCAGATCAAGCTGCACTGCACCGAGCCATTTACCCAGTATTGGACCTGCATCGACTACACCGGCCTGCTGGAGCTGCGCCACTGCCGGAAACAGCAGCAGGCCTTTGACGAGTGTGTGCTGGACAAGCTGGGCTGGGTGAGGCCGGATCTGGGCCAGCTCTCAAAGGTAAACTGGGAACCTCTTGGGAGTTTCTCCTCTCACGAGTCAATCAAACCTATAGAGCAGGGGTCGGGAACCTTTTTGACTCAGAGAGCCATGAAAGCAAAATATTTGGAAATGTAATTCAGTGAGAGCCATATAATTTATATATATATATATATATATATAGAGAGAGAGAGAGAGAGAGAGAGAGAGAGAGAGACTGAATTCAATTAAATATGAGCATATACGTACATACTATGAGAAAAGGATTCCCCCGGCAGAATTAGGGGACACTTCAGACCTGGCTCTGCAAAAGGCATGCTCAGGACTCTGGGAAGGCAGAGAAGACAGAAGGAAGGAAGGGGAAAAGAAAGAAAGAAAGACAGACAGAGGAAATAAAGGAGGGGGGAGGAAGGAAGGAAGAAAAGAAGAACAAACTATGAAAAAGGAAGAAAAGAAAAGCAGGAGAGAGACAAGGAGGGGAAAAGAAAGAAGGAAATGGGAAGGGAGGAAAGGAAAGGGTGGGGAAAAGAAAGGAAAGGGAGTGAGGAAAAGTAAAATAATGAAGGGAAAAGAAGAAAAGAAAGAAGGGGAGAGAGGGAAGTGAAAAAGGAAGGAGAAGAAAAGGAAGACTTAGGGAAAAAGAAGAGGAAGGAAAGAAGGAAGAGGGAGAATGGAGGCAAGAAAGAAGGGGAGAGAGAGGGAGGGAGGGAAAAGGAAGGGGAGAAGGAGAAGGAAAGGGAGGGAAGAGGAAGGAAGGAAGAGGGAGAATGGAGGTAAGAAGGGGAGAGGGAGGGAAAAGGAAGGAGAGAAGGAAAAAGAAAGGGTGAAGGGGAGAAAGAAAGGAAGGAAGAGGAAGGAAGGAAGTGGGAGGAGGGCGCGGGGCCAAGGCGGACCTTGGTGTCGACGTCAGCAAGGCAGTCCCTCCAGAAGGCGTTGAAGAGACAGCAGCTCTTGAGCTGAAGAGGGACGAATGAGGGCGATGAGCTGGGTGGGAAAAGGGGGGAGCAAGGCCGGGTCCGAGCGCGCCAGAAGGGCCAGGGGAATGGAGGAAAGCCGCCTCCCAAGGGTCCGTGGCAGAGGACGAAAAGGAAGAGGAGAGTAGGAACGCGCCGCTGGGCTCCACCATCCCTGGTGAAAAGGGGAAGGGAAAGGAAGAGCAAGGGGGATGAGGGAGAGGCAGGGATGGCGGCGCATTACTCTCCCCTGCTGCATGCTGGGAAGCCGAGGCCTGGGCTGCTCTGGATAGCCAGATGTAATCATGAAAAGAGCCACATCTGGCTCCCGTGCCATGGGTTCCCTACCCCTGCTATAGAGCCTGAATTCTAGGAATTCCAAAGACAAAGCGGGCAGAGCGAAAATAGAGGCCTACTTTAGCTTCAAGCTCTTCCTGCCACTAAGTCAGCCCTTGGGCAGGACTCTTGGGCTGTGTAGTGTCAGAAAGGTTGTGTCTTCCTCTGTGAACCTGATGGCGTCTCAAAATCTGCAGTTGGAGGCTTCACTTGAAGCCACGCAGATCTATCTGGTACAATGAATTTCTCCTGAGATGGGAGAGCTTATCAACAACTGTTCACTGACGGCTGTATGGACCGTAATAAAAATTGTTGTATTACAATACAACTTAAAATATACAAAAAATAAAACAGTATTAAACCTCAATATTAAAAACAATTCAGGTCAAAACCATAAAAGCATATGAAGACAAAATGTCTATTTTCTGGTGTTGGGGGGGGGCATATCTGTAGATATAAGTGATGTCTACATCTGTATTGATATTTCTGCATGTCTGTCTGCATGCATGTTGGATGTAAATGCATGATTTCTCCTATATGTACATAATTTTGGGTGCAATTTAAGCATGGCATAAATGCGTGCCACCACTGTTACGTTCCTTTCTGTTGGACAGCTAACCGTGCAGTGGATTCCATGACATTGTGCTTACCTGTTTTTCAGTGGCATATTATCTCCTTGCAAATAGTGCAAGAGAAGGCCTTGCTTCTGCAAAGGACAGATACTTTTGCAGCCTCAGTCCCCAGTTGAAGTCCAAAACACTTCAGTCACCATACCCATGTTGTGGGAGTTGAAGCCCAAAACACCTGGAGGGAGAGGGTCCAAGTTGGCCCATGCCTTTGTCCTCTTGGAAATGGACACTTCAGTCAACCAAGGGGTCATCTGCATACCTATGTTGAGGGAGTTGGGAGTCCAAAACACCTGGAGGGACGGTCCAAGCTGACCCATGCCTTTCTCCTCTTGGAACTGGATACTTCAGTCAACCAAGGGGTCATCTGCATACCAATGTTGTGGGAGTCCAAAACACTTGGAGGGAAGGTCCAAGTTGGTCCATGCCTTTGTCCTCTTGGAACTGGATACTTCAGTCAACCAAGGGGTCTTCTGCATACCTATGTTGTGGGAGTTGGGAGTCCAAAACACCTGGAGGGACGGTCCAAACTGAACCATGCCTTTCTCCTCTTGGAACTGGATACTTCAGTCAACCAGTCAACCATGTTGTGGGAGTTGGGAGCCCAAAACACTTGGAGGGAAGGCCCTGACCCATGCCTTTGTCCTCTTGGAACTGGATTCAGTCAACCAAGGGGTCATCTGATGTTGTGGGAGTTGGAAACACTTGGAGGGAAGGCCCAAGTTGACCCATGCCTTTGTCCTCTTGGAACTGGATACTTCAGTCAACCAAGGGGTCATCTGCATACCTATGTTGTGGGAGTTGGGAGTCCAAAACACTTGGAGGGAAGGCCCAAGTTGACCCATGCCTTTGTCCTCTTGGAACTGGATACTTCAGTCAACCAAGGGGTCATCTGCATACCTATGTTGTGGGAGTTGGGAGTCCAAAACACCTGGAGGGACGGTCCAAGTTGGCCCATGCCTTTGTCCTCTTGGAACTGGACATTCCAGTCAACCAAGGGGTCATCTGCATACCTATGTTGTGGGAGTTGGGAGCCCAAAACACCTGGATGGAAGGCCGAAGCTAGCCCATGCCTTTGTCCTCTTGGAACTGGATACTTCAGTCAACCAAGGGGTCATCTGCATACCTATGTTGTGGGAGTTGGAAGTCCAAAACACCTGGAGGGAAGCCCCAAATTTGCCCATGCCTTGACCATACAAACAGCTTTGGGACCTTACGAAGATGTGCGATTCCCATCTCAGTCTCAAGGCAGTTGCCTGATGGTTGATCCCATGTTTTGCAAACCTTCTGATGGAGTTCCGGATTGGACATTTTCAGCTAATCTAACTTTGCCTTCACGCTCCCCTCACGGTTGCATGCGTTTTCTCACTCGAACCCCTTGAGATTGGCTTTTCATGGTTTGGCCGTCCTTTCTCTCTTCCTCCTCCTGTGACCCACCAGAGATTTGAGTGTGGCTCTTTCCTTTCTAGGTCACCAAAGTGAAGACGGATCGGCCGATCCCTGAGAATCCCTATCATTCTCGGGAAAGACCTCCTCCAAATACACCTATTGAAGGCGAACTGAAGCCCGCTAAATACGGGAGTCGGATGTTTTTCTGGAACTGGTGATGGGTGTGTTGTTAAAGGGACCTTGGCTGTCTCCAAACAGGAAATTACGCTTTGTGGGATGTTAATGGCTCTTTTCAAGTATGTATCCAACACTAGTTGGTGGTGATTAAATATATATATTCTCCAAACTGTATGGGTCGTTCTATAACATATTTATTTACTTATAAAATGTGAACATCTGTGTTTATGGGGTGAAACTATGGACGGAGTAATCTTCCTTATGAAGAAGACAAGATAGTTCTCTCCTTTGATGATGCATTTGGTTTAAACTCATGACTATGGTTTCTCAAAGGGCTTCAAGGGCAAAATCACTGGGTTGCTGTGAGTTTTCTAGGCCAGTGTTTCCCAACTTTTTTTGAGTCGCGGCACACTTTTAACATTAAGAAATTCTGGGTACACACCACCAACCAGAATGACACTCTTAACACAGTAAAAACGGCTGAGGGATGGTGGCCTGCTGAGAGCAGCTGCTGGGAGTGCCGAAGCTGGGGGAGGGGGTGGAGCCAGGCCGCGCCAAGCCCCGCCCCCTCCCCAGCTTCAGCGCTACCACAGCTTCTCCAGGCTTGAGGAGGGTAATGCCAAGCCAGTAGTGGCTATCTATGCCACCATTGTCTTGGCATTACCCTCCTCTAGCCTGGAGAAGCTGTGGTAGCACTAAAGCCAGAGGCGGCAGAGCCAGGCCGTGCCAAGCCCCGCCCCCTCCCCCGGCTTCAGTGCTATCACAGCTTCTTCAGCCTTGAGAAGGTAGTGCCAAGCCAGTAGTGGCTATTTATGCCACCATTGGCTTGGCATTACATTATTCTAGCCTGGAGAGGCTGTGGTAGCGCTAAAGCCAGAGGGAGGAGGGGCGGAACCGGTTGCACCCAGCCCCCCCTCTCCGGCTTCAGCGCTACCACAGCTTCTTTAGCCTTGGGGAGGGTAGTGCCAAGCCAGTAGTGGCTATCTATGCCACCATTGTCTTGGCATTACCCTCCTCTAGCCTGGAGAAGCTGTGGTAGCGCTAAAGCCAGAGGCGGCGGAGCCAGGCCGTGCCAAGCCCCGCCCTCTCTGGCAGGCGCTACCACAGCTTCTTCAGCCTTGAGGAGGGTAGTGGCAAGCCAGTAGTGGCTATCTATGCCACCATTGTCTTGGCATTACCCTCCTCTAGCCTGGAGAAGCTGTGGTAGCACTAAAGCCAGAGGCGGCAGAGCCAGGCTGCGCCAAGCCCCGCCCCCCTCCGCCGGCTTCAGCGCTACCACAGCTTCTTTAGCCTTGAGAAGGGTAGTGCCAAGCCAGTAGTGGCTATCTATGCCACCATTGTCTTGGCATTACCCTCCTCTAGCCTGGAGAAGCTGTGGTAGCACTAAAGCCAGAGGCGGCAGAGCCAGGCCGTGCCAAGCCCCGCCCCCTCCCCCGGCTTCAGCGCTACCACAGCTTATTCAGCCTTGAGGAGGGTAGTGCCAAGCCAGTAGTGGCTATCCATGCCACCATTGGCTTGGCATTACATTAGTCTAGCCTGGAGAGGCTGTGGTAGCGCTAAAGCCAGAGGGGGAGGGGGCAGAACCGGGTTGCACCCAGCCCCGCCCTCTCCCGGCTTCAGCGCTACCACAGCTTCTTTAGCCTTGGGAAGGGTAGTGCCAAGCCAGTAGTGGCTATCTATGCCACCATTGGCTTGGCATTACCCTCCTCTAGCCTGGAGAAGCTGTGGTAGCGCTAAAGCCAGAGGGGGCGGGGCCAGGACATGCCAAGCCCCACCGCCTCCCCGGCTTCAGCGCTACCGGGGTAGTGCCAAGCCAGTAGTGGCTAGCTATGCCACCACTGGCTTGGCATTACCATCCTCAAGCCTGAGAGGCTGTGGTAGTTAAAGCCAGAGGCGGCGGAGCCAGGCCGTGCCAAGCCCCGCCCCCTCCCCCCTGCTCCGCCCTGCTTCTCTATCGGTAGATCTTTCTGACTTGGTTTTATTATAGGTAGCTCGCATGCTGATAAAAAGTGTGGGTACCCCAGGGCTAGGGGATGGTGGCCTGCTGGGAGCAGCTGCTGGGAGTGCCGAAGCTGGGGGAGGGGGCGGAGCCAGGCCGCGCCATGCCCCGCCCCTCCCCCGGCTTCAGTTCTCCCACAGCTTCGCCAGCCTTGAGGGGACAGTGCCAAGCCAACATTGTGCTGGCTCTGCCACCGCTAGCTTGGCACTGCCCCCTCAAGGCTGGCGAAGCTGTGGGAACGATGAATCCGGGGGATGGGGCGGAGCCCTTCCTCCGGCTTCAGCTCTCCCACAGAGGAGAAGCATGAGCGGTGGACGGGGTTCAGTGGGGGGACTCCTCCGCTTCAGCTTCAGCGAGGGGCGAGAGTCATGGCGGGAGTCATGGTGGATTGGAGGCTGGCTGGGGAAACGGCCGAAGGAGGCGGCACCCCGGCTCCTCCTTCTTTTTCTTAGCTGTTTGGCCCTTCCTCCTCCTCCCCCAAGCAGCAGGAGTTCGGCAGGAGGAGGGGGGAAGGAAGGGGGGCAGAGAGCTTTTCTCGCGGCACAGCAGGAGGTCCGTCACGGCACACTAGTGTGCCGCATCACAGCGGTTGGGAAACACTGTTCTAGGCTGTTTGGCCATGATCCAGAAGCATTATCCCCTGATGTTTCGCCCATGTCTGTAGCAGGCCTCCTCAGAGGTTTTGAGGTCCAAGGCAAAGGCTTGAGGAGTGTGTGCACTTTCTGCAGAGGGTCTTGTGTGATTGTGGTTGGCAGCAGCCACAGGCTCGAGCTCCGTAACCTCCTGCCTTGCGAAGCTCAAGGAAGCCGTACAGCTGTAAACGTTCCGAGCATTTGCTTTGACCTGAAGAGGAGAGAGGTTTGGGCCTTGTCCTCCTGGAAGCCGGCGGTCGTTTGGAGCCGCGTCTGTTCGGCATTACCCTTAATGCTTGTGTCAATCACCAGACCGCCCGCCGCCCCCCAGAACTCTAATGGTTTCTGAAAATCCAAAGAGGGATCGAGCGCAGAGAATTCAAAGCTGTCGTGGAGGAATTTACGGAGACAGTTCCTTGGCAGATTGAGAGCAGGCCCGGCTGAGGCCGCCGGCTCGGCCAGCCGTCGTGGGGGTCTCTCTGCCCTCCTTCCTTGTTACCTGCAATGTGGGAAAACATGGCTCGTGCTCGAACGTAGGCCGTAACCTTTGCCAGAGCGCATTACGGCCTGCCTGAAGCTAATGGGTTCTGTCGGGAGAGCTTTGGGTTAGCCTTTCGCTACTGTGCTCCTAGCTATGGAGAAGCCTGGCACAGGCCTACGGGTGCCGACAGGAAGTGCAAGCAAACTACTTTATTATTATTATTATTATTTTAAAATATTTTTATTGAAATTTTTCAAAAAGTCATACAATTTATTATTATTATTAAAAATATTATTATTAATAGTATTTATATCCCGTCCTTCTCACCCCGGGGTGGGTGGGGGGATGACACGACTCAGAGCGGCTTACAAGGCAGCAATTCGATGCCACACTATACTATATAAAACCATAAAACATACAGCATTAAATAATAACAGTTAAAACAAACATCCAATCAACACTCAGTTAAGTTAAAAACAGTGTCCCGTCCACAAAACCTAGGTTAATAAACAGTACGCCGTATTCTCGTCTGTCATTTTGCCAGTCCTATTCCAGTCCAAAGTGCTGCTTTCTGTTAATGTGCAACGGCCTGGTCCCATAGCCAAGATTTAACTTTTTCCTGAATGCTAGGAGCGATGGGGTCGGTCATATTTCGCTTGGAAGCGCATTCCACAGGCGGGGAGCCACCGCCGAGAAGGCCCTGTCCCTTGTCCCCACCAGCCGCATTTGGGATGTTGGTGGGAGCGAGAACAGGGACTCCCCGGATGATCTTAAATTACGAGGTGGGACGTAGAGGCAGTTGCGCTCCAACAAGTAAGCTGGGCCAGAACTGTATAGAGAAGGGCTGCCGAGGAAGTCGATCGCGATCGACCAGTCGATCCCGGGACCGAAGGAGGTCGATCCCAACCGGATGGGGTGCTTCTCAGAGGGGGCGGAGCCAGGCTGCGCCAAGCCTCGCCCCTTCCCCCGGCTACGGCACTCCCAGCAGCTTCTCCAGGCTTGAGGATGGCAATGCCAAGCCAGTGGTGGCATAGCTAGCACAAGGCTGTCTTGGCATTGCCATCCTCAAGCCTGGAGAAGCTGCTGGGAGCTCCAAAGCCAGAGGGGAGGGGAAGGGGCTTGGCATGGCCTGGCTCCTCCCCAGCTTCCGCTCTACCAGCAGCTTCTCCAGGCTTGAGGATGGCAGTGCCAAGCCAGTGGTGGCATAGCTAGCACAAGGCTGTCTTGGCATTGCCATCCTCAAGCCTGAGAAGCTGCAGGAGCTCAAAGCTGGAGGGGGCGTGGCTTGGCGTGGCCTGGCTCCGCCCCCCCTCTGGCTTCCGCTCTACCTGCAGCTTCTCCAGGCTTGAGGATGGCAATCCCAAGCCTGCCTTGTGCTAGCTATGCCACCACTGGCTTGGCATTGCCATCCTCAAGCCTAGAGAAGCTGCTGGTAGAGCTGAAGCCAGAGGGGGTGGAGCTAGGCTGTGCCAAGCCCCGCCCCTCCCTCTATAGCTTTGAGGGGGTAGGTAGACCTTTCTGACTTGGTGCTGAAAAAGTGTGGGCACCCCTGGTATAGAGCTTTATAGGTCACAACCAGCACTTTGAATTGACCTCGGAGGTAGACAGGCAACCAGTGGAGCTGACACAACAAGGGGGTGGTATGCTCCCTGTATGTAGCTCCTGTTAGTAATCTGGCTGCCGCCCGTTGAACTAGTTGTAATTTCCGAACTGTCTTCAAAGGCAGCCCCACGTAGAATGCATTGCAGTAATCTATTCTAGATGTGACCAGAGCGTGGACGACTGTAGCCAGATCAGACTTCCCAAGGTACGATGAATCTTAACTATGCAAAAGCTCCCCTAGCCAGACTACTCCTTTTTCCTCATGTTTTTCATGGGGAGGGGTACCAGTCTTTACCACATTTATTTTTCAGCAAGTGGAGAGACAGCTTGCACAATGGTGGGTCAAAAAGTGTTGCCTCCTGAGTTATCAAAACGTTATGAAAGAACCTAGAACAGCAGAAGTTTTTCCAGATCCTAGCCTAAAACATCCTCTGCACAAAACTCCCGCCCAACGTCGTCACCATCAATATGGACACCTTTATGTCATCGTTGAACCCAGGCATCAAAGCCATTTTGGAAAAATTCACAGTTTTGCTTCCTGACCCATAATAAGTCTATCTCTATTCATTCCCACGTCTTCCCTGTCTGGGCTGCTATACTTGGCGTTTCTGTCTTTTTCCCACTCTTGGGTTGCAAAGGGAGCATTGCCGGGTTCCTTTGGTGCCCTGGGATGCTCAGTGCATGCCTGAGCAAGAAGACATCCACAGGGAGTCCAAGGGGCTTGTTCATAAAGCCATTGTCCTTCCAACCCTGTGAAACATGGACTACAGACGTCACACTCAAGTGAAACGTGGACTGTTTACAGACGTCACACTCAAGTGAAACGTGGACTGTCTACAGACGTCACACTCAAACGTGGACTGTCTACAGACGTCACACTCAAGTGAAACGTGGACTGTCTACAGACGTCACACTCAAGTGAAGCGTGGACTGTCTACAGACGTCACACTCAAGTGAAACGTGGACTGTCTACAAACGTCACTCAAGTGAAAATGTGGACTGTCTACAGACGTCACATTTGAGTGAAACGTGGACTGTCTACAGATGTCACACTCAAGTGAAACGTGGACTGTACAGACGTCACGCTCAAGTGAAACGTGGACTGTCTACAGACGTCACGCTCAAGTGAAACGTGGACTGTCTACAAACGTCACCTTCAAGTGAAACGTGGACTGTCTAGAGACGTTACACTCAAGTGAAACGTGGACTGTCTGCAGATGTCAAACTCAAGTGAAACGTGGACTGTCTGCAGATGTCAAACTCAAGTGAAACGTGGACTGTCTACAGACATCACACTCAAGTGAAACGTGGACTGTCTACAGACGTCACACTCAAGTGAATCATGGCTTTCTACAGACGTCACACTCAAGTGAAACGTGGACTGTCTACAGACGTCACACTCAAGTGAAACGTGGACTGCCTACAGACATCACACTCAAGTGAAACGCGGACTGTCTACAGACGTCACACTTGAGTGAAAAGCGGACTGTACAGACGTCTCACTCGAGTGAAACGCAAACAGTCTACAGATGTCACACTCAAGTGAAACGTGGACTGTCTACAAACGTCACGCTCAAGTGAAACGTGGACTGTCTACAGACGTTACACTCAAGTGAAACGTGGACTGTCTGCAGATGTCAAACTCAAGTGAAACGTGGACTGTCTACAGACGTCACACTCAAGTGAAATGTGGACTGTCTACAGACGTCACACTCAAGTGAAACATGGCTTTCTACAGACGTCACACTCAAGTGAAACGTGGACTGTCTACAGACGTTACACTCAAATCCCGGAACGATTCCATCAGCGCTGCCTCCGGAAAACCCTGCAAATCTCTTGGGAAGAAGACAGGCAGGGAAACGTCAGCGTGCTGGAAGGAGAAGCAATGCTCCTCCGCCATCAGCTCTGCTGGACTGAAGGCTAAGTTCTCCGAATGCCTGATCACCATCTCTCAACGCAGTTTCGTATACTCCCAACTCAAGAATGAGAAACGTAATGTTGGTGGACAGGAAAAGTTATTGAAATGTGGCATAGTCACCAAGGGAGAACTGGGAAGCCCTGACCCTTGAATTCTCTAACCGGAGGTCAGCTGTGACCAGCAGTGCTGCAGAATTCAAAGAGGCACAAATCGAGAGAGAAAGGGAGGAAGAAGGTGCATCAAGCCAACCTTGACCATTTGGAAACTGAAGTCTTCACTGCAGGGTCAAGAATTGGGCTCCACAGCCACCTACGGACCCACTGCCAAGACTTGGAGGACCATCACACTCGGAGAACGAGAGATCACATAAGTGAAATGGTTTCAGGAAGCATGTTCTATCTATGACAGGAGTGATGCGGTTTCGCAGTCTGGTGAATTGGGACGTCGGGGAGGAAACCAGGCGACAGGCGCAAAAGATGGTTTCCAGCCCCTTCCTTCGTTTATTTACTTTCCCGAAATCTGTTACCCAGAACCGCACAACGAAGCAGCCACCCACATCTCTCGCCGTCTCGGAACATTGATCGGAATTAACCAATTAAGCCAGACCTCTGCTGTGGTTTTTGGTTTTGGTCCCTCTCCTTCTGCAACTGTGCCGATGTATATTGTTATTGTCGTGCAATAATACAACAACAAGTAAAGCTATTCTAAGGAGGATGAGAATCGAGCCGTAGGATTGAAAAGGGTCGCAAGGGCCGTCTAGTCGGAACTATTTAAGGACTCGTTGCTAAAATCTTGTATTGCATTATGATATGATATAATATGGTAATAATATAATATGATATAATAAATTATGTTGTATTATAATATATATTATAATGTCAATATATTGTATTATAATATAATAATTGAAATATAATGTAATGTATTATTTTATAATAATAATATGATGTTATATTACATTATAAAACACAGCTCCCACTCTGGAAGAGACTCTTGAGGCCATACAGCAGATGAAAAATGGCAAGGCAGCCGGGATCGATGGAATCCCACCTGAAGCTTGGAAACAGGGAGGTCATGTACTTCAGGGGTGCTCACACTTTTTCAGCATGGGAGCTACTGATTAAAAAACCAAGTCCCAAAGATCACCTGCCCAGAAATGTAAAACGTATAACTATTTTCTTATTTATTTATTTATATTTATTATTCATTTTATGTACCGCCCCTTCCAGCAGGCTCGGGGCAGTTTACGTAAAATGAAGTTATAAAACATCAACATTTCAATTTAATAACAATATAAAACAGAGTATAAAAATACACCCAACCACCCCATTTCTCCCACACTGCCATATTACCACACATATTATCAGCCAGAAAGTAAGAAGAGAGACTGTTGAACTGCAAGGCCATTTAATACTCAGCAAGGTAAACAAAGGGGCATGCAAAAATACATCCAACCACCCCATTTCTCCCACATTTCCATATTCCCCAACATATATTTCTCAAGGAACAAAGCAAGCAGAGAGGCTTTGAGCTAAAAGGCCATTTTAAACATTAAAAATAAAAAAGGGCATGCCACAGAACAATCAAGCACCCACCCCAAAGTAAAAAGACCGACCTTTGAGATGCGGTAAGGAAATGACCCCAAAGCGTCCTTCTTCTCCTCCATCGTTGCTCCTATTTCCACGCCGCCAGCATGCGTGCCGCTCCAAGAGCTCACGAGAAGTCCGAGAGGCAGAATGGGTGCTTCTGCGCATGCGCGCGGGGCCAGCCATGCATCGCGTCATCCAGGCCCGCCCCCTTTGGTCTCCTACGACTCTGGAGAAGGACGGAGGGAGGAGGAGGAATCCAAAAGAGGGGGCGCATTCTGCCTCTTAGACTCGGGAGCTTTTGGAGGCGGTGCGCGAGCAGGGAGCGGGGAGGAGCAACGACGGAGGACTTCTTTGCAGCATGCAGGGGTGCGTGAAGAGGACCAACAGCAAAAAACCTGGTCAGGGGCCTGAAGATCACCAGGATGAGGCCCGAAGATCACCCTGGTGATCCCGATCACCATTCTGAGCACCCCTGATGTACTTCATGCTAAATTCCACGAGCTCCTTGTGAGTTGCTGGGAAAAAGGTGAACTGCCATCAGATCTCAGAGATGCAGTTCGCATCACCCTGTATAAGAAAAAAGGAACAAAATCCGATTGCTCAAACTATCGAGGTATAACACGGCTCTCCATTGCTGGAAGAATCCTTGCAAGGAGACTCCTGAACAGATTAGTTCCTGCTATTGCGGAAGAACTTCTCCCGGAAAGCCAATGCGGATTCAGAGCTAATCGGAACACCACAGAGATGGTTTTTGCCCTTAGACAACTGAAAGAGAAATGATGAGAGCAGAACAAAGGACTCTATGCAACATTTGTCGACCTCACCAAAGCCTTCGACACTGTGAGCAAAAAAAGGTATGTGGCAGATCCTGGAACGTCTAGGATGTCCCCCCAAATTCCTCAAAATGATTATCCTGTTACATGAGGGCCAGCGCGGTCAAGTCAGATACGGCGATGCTCTCTCGGAGCCCTTTCTCATAACTAATGGAGTGAAACAAGGTTGTGTTCTTGCACCAACCCTATTTACAATCTTCTTCAGCATGATGCTCCAAAGGGCTATGGCAGACCTCGAAGAAGAAAAAGGCATATATATACGCTATCGTACTGATGGCAGCTTGTTCAACTTAAGCCATCTAAGGGCTCGCACTAAGACTCTAAACTATCTAGTCCGTGAGCTGCTTTTTGCTGACGATGCTGCCCTTGTCGCCCAATCAGAAGCAGCCCTGCAGCGCCTAACATCCAGCTTTGCAACAGCTGCAGAGCTATTTGGGCTGGAAGTCAGTCTGAAGAAAACAAGTCCTCTACCAGCCCGTACCACAGGAATAACACCATCATCCCCACATCAGCATAGGCAAATCTGTGCTAAAGTCCGTCCAGCAGTTCACCTTCCTGGGAAGCATCATCTCTTCAGACGCCAAGATTGACAAAGAGATAGATCACAGATTAGAAAAGGCATAGAGTGCATTTGGAAGGCTTCACAAAAGAGTCTGGAGCAACAAGCACCTGAGGCAAAGCACCAAAATCAGTGTGTACAGAGCTATCATACTGTCTATTCTCCTCTATGGGTCTGAAACATGGGTCACCTATCGCCAACACCTACGACTCCTCGAACGCTTTCATCAGTGCTGTCTTCGCACAATCCTAAATATACACTGGACCAACTATGTGACTAATGTTGCTGTCCTTGAGCAAGCAGGGATCACCAGCATTGAGGCCATGACAGATGTTGTAGGTCTTCTGAGTGAGCCCAGAGTAAGTTATTATCAGCATATTGGAGTTCTATAACAGATATTGTAGGTCTTCTTCTGAATAAGCCCAGAGTATGTTATCATCAGCATATTGCAGTTCTATAACAGATATTGTAAGTGAGCCCAGAGTGTGTTATCATCGGCATATTGGAGTTTTATAATAGATATTGTAGGTCTTCTTCTGAATGAGCCTAGAATATGTTATCATCAGCATATTGGAGTTCTATAACAGATGTTGTAGGTCTTCTTCTGAATAAGCCCAGAGTATGTTATCATCAGCATATTGGAGTTCTATAACAGATATTGTAAGTGAGCCCAGAGTGTGTTATCATCGGCATATTGGAGTTTTATAATAGATATTGTAGGTCTTCTTCTGAATGAGCCTAGAATATGTTATCATCAGCATATTGGAGTTCTATAACAGATATTATAGGTCTTCTGAATGAGCCCAGAGTATGTTATCATCAGCATATTGGCGTTCTATAACAGATGTTGTAGGTCTTCTTCTGAATGAGCCCAGACTGCATTATCATCTGCATATTGGAGTTTTATAACAGATGTTGTAGGTCTTCTGAATGAGTCCAGACTACGTTATCATCAGCATATAGGAGTTCTATAACATATAGTGTAGGTCTTATTCTGAATGAGCCCAGAATATGTTATCATCAGCATTTTGGAGTTCTATAACAGATGTTGTAGGTCTTCTTCTGAGTTGGCCCAGACTATGTTACCATCAGTATATTGGCGTTCTATAACAGATATTGTAGGTCTTCTTCTGAATTAGCCCAGAGTATGTTATCATTAGCATATTGGCGTTCTATAACAGAAAATTTAGGTCCTCTGAATGAGCCCAGACTATGTTATCATCAGCATAGTGGAGCTGATTACTTCTTTCAATCTAGGCTGGGCATGGGCCAACGGAGCATGCCTGCGCTGTATGGCCAACCCCCTCTTCCAAAGACTTGACACACTCAGTCTTTGTTTTCCGTGCTTTCGATCCCTTCCATCCTTTGCCAAATCCTGGCTTCCTGAGGCTCACTGGCTTCTCCCTTCCTGTGTTTAGCCAAGAGGGTGGGCCGGCCACGAGACCAAGGAGGAGCCGCACCCGGCTCAGGCGGGATGGGGTCAGAGGTCAGCTTCCGGCCCAGCCAAAGCAAGCGCACCACGCCTGGCCGTGTCCTCGGGGACCCTTGGCCTGGACAGTGGATAGGGCAGAACAGGGTTGGAAGGACAGGACCCCGGCCCAATTATCATACACAAAAAAAGGATGGATACCAGTTGTGTTGCCATTGTGTAAAAAATATGAGATGGTATTTCCACATGTGGTGGTGGGAATGACCAATGGTCACTAAAATAATGGAAAAAAATATTTAAAGTTCTATTACAGGTAGATTTAGACATGCTATTTATTCATGGGAGTGATGGGTTATACCGGATAGCAGCTATTTTACCTCGACAGACTGAAAGCTCAACCAAGGTCACAACAACATCTGTTGTAGAACTCTAATATGCTGATGATAATGTGGTCTGTGCTCATTCAGAAGGAGACCTGCGACATCTGTTATACAACTCCAATATGCTGATGAGAACGCATTCTGTGCTCGTTCAGGAAACCTACAACATAGAACTCCAATATACTGATGATAACGCAGTCTGTGCTCATTCAGAAGGAGACCTACAACGTCTGTTATAGAACTCCAATATGCTGATGATAACGCAGTCTATGCTCATTCAGAAGACATACATCGTCTGTTATAGAACTTCAATATGCTGATGATAACGCAGTCTATGCTCATTCAGAAGGAGACCTACAATGTCTGTTATAGAACTCCAATATGCTGATGATAACGCAGTCTGTGCTCATTCAGAAGACATACATCGTCTGTTAAAGAACTTCAATATGCTGATGATAACGCAGTCTGTGCTCATTCAGAAACGTCTGAGAACTACAATGTCTGTTATAGAACATTCAGAAGGAGAAACATGCTGATGATAACGCAGTCTATGCTCATTCAGAAGGAGACCTACAATGTCTGTTATAGGACTTCAATATGCAGATGATAACGCAGACTGTGCTCATTCAGAAGGAGACCTACAACGTCTGTTATAGAACTCCAATATGCTGATGATAACGCAGTCTGTGCTCATTGAGAAGGAGACCTACAACATCTGTTATAGAACTCCAATATGCTGATGATAACGCAGTCTATGCTCATTCAGAAGACATACATCGTCTGTTAAAGAACTCCAATATGCTGATGATAACGCAGTCTATGCTCATTCAGAAGACATACATCGTCTGTTAAAGAACTCCAATATGCTGATGATAACGCAGTCTGTGCTCATTCAGGAGACCTACAACATCTGTTATAGAACTCCAATATGCTGATGATAACGCAGTCTGTGCTCATTCAGAAGACATACATCGTCTGTTACAGAACTCCAATATGCTGATGATAACGCAGTCTGTGCTCATTCAGGAGACCTTAATCTGTTATAGAACTCCAATATGCTGATGATAACGCAGTCTATGCTCATTCAGAAGACATACATCGTCTGTTAAAGAACTCCAATATGCTGATGATAACGCAGTCTGTGCTCATTGAGAAGGAGACCTACAACGTCTGTTATAGAACTCCAATATGCTGATGATAACGCAGTCTATGCTCATTAAGAAGACCTACAACGTCTGTCATAGGACTTCAATATGCTGATGATAACGCAGTCTATGCTCATTCAGAAGACATACATCGTCTGTTAAAGAACTCCAATATGCTGATGATAACGCAGTCTATGCTCATTCAGAAGACCTACAACGTCTGTTATAGAACTCCAATATGCTGATGATAACGCAGTCTATGCTCATTCAGGAGATGATAACAACATCAGTTATAGAACTCCAATATGCTGATGATAACGCAGTCTATGCTCATTCAGAAGACATACATCGTCTGTTAAAGAACTCCAATATGTTGATGATAACGCAGTCTGTGCTCATTCAGGAGACCTACAACGTCTGTTATAGAACACCAGTACGCTGATGATAACGCAGTCTGTACTCATTCAGGAGACCTACAACATCTGTTATAGAACTCCAATATGCTGATGATAACGCAGTCTATGCTCATTCAGAAGACATACATCGTCTGTTAAAGAACTCCAATATGCTGATGATAACGCAGTCTGTGCTCATTCAGAAGACATCTGTTATAGAACATCTGTTATAGAACACCACTATGCTGATGATAACGCAGTCTGTGCTCATTCAGAAGAGCTTCAATGTCTGTTATAGAACTCCAATATGCTGATGATAACGCAGTCTGTGCTCATTCAGAAGGAGACCTACAACGTCTGTTATAGAACTCCAATATGCTGATGATAACGCAGTCTGTGCTCATTCAGAAGGAGACCTACAACGTCTGTTATAGAACTCCAATATGCTGATGATAACGCAGTCTGTGCTCATTCAGGAGACGTACAACATCTGTTATAGAACTCCAATATGCTGATGATAACACAGTCTGTGCTCATTCAGGAGACGTACAACATCTGTTATAGAACTCCAATACGCTGATGATAACACAGTCTGTGCTCATTCAGGAGACATACAACATCTGTTATAGAACTCCAATACGCTGATGATAACACAGTCTGTGCTCATTCAGGAGACATGCAACATCTGTTATAGAACTCCAATACGCTGATGATAACACAGTCTGTGCTCATTCAGAAGGAGACCTACAACGTCTGTTATAGAACTCCAATATGCTGATGATAACGCAGTCTGTGCTCATTCAGGAGACGTACAACATCTGTTATAGAACACCAGTACACTCATGATAACGCAGTCTGTGCTCATTCAGGAGACCTGCAACGTCTGTTATAGAACTTCAATATGCTGATGATAACGCAGTCTATGCTCATTCAGAAGGAGACCTACAACGTCTGTTAAAGAACTCCAATACGCTGATGAGAACGCAGTCTGTGCTCATTCAGAAGGAGACCTACAACGTCTGTTAAAGAACTGTAATATGCTGATGTTAACACAGTCTGTGCTCATTCAGGAGACGTACAACATCTGTTATAGAACTCCAATACGCTGATGATAATGCAGTCTGTGCTCATTCAGGAGACCTGCAACGTCTGTTATAGAACTTCAATCTGTTGTTGATAACGCAGTCTGAAATACAACAGTGCCTGAGCTCTGCGAGTGCAGCATTCTTCCGAATGGAGCAGAGTGTGTTTGAGGACCGGGACATCCACAGGGAGACCAAGGGGCTTGTTGACAAATTGTCCTCCCAACCAAGAAACGTGGACCGTCTATAGATATCACACACAAATCCTGGAATGAGTTGAGAACACTCAAGGCACCATCCAAGCCCTCCTGACAGATGGCCAAATGCCTCCATTTCTCACCCATTCATTCCTCCTGTATTTGCCCATCTCTGCCTGCCTTATTGAAAACAGCCTTTCAGCTCGGTTTCTTGGTGGGAGTGGATCTCTTCCTCCTTTGGAGACGCGGAAGCATAATTGAGAACGCAAATCTTGACCCTGGGGTGTTGAGGGGGGCCGGGGGGGAGCGGTATTTTGGGTGGTGGGGAAGCACTGCATAATGCAAGCTGTAATTCAAGTAATCGCCATGGCAACTGCCACGCACATTTGCATATCCTTCCACTTCATCAAGGGCCCATCCTTAACACTCCTTGCCAGCGCCTTTGACATCCGTCGCTGCTTTCGTTGGAGCTGCGATCCGATTTTAGGGTTTTTTATTGCTAGCCCTATAAAGGCATTTGTTTATTATTATTTTTATTATTTATTATTTTTATTATTTATTATTTTTATTATTTATTATTTTTATTATTTTGGGGTATTTTTAAAAAAAATTGCTTTGAGTAAAACGTGGTTTTTAAAATTTATTTACCAGTTCAGAAGCGAAGTGAGAATATAGTTATAATGTGTAGGAAATACACAAAGTTAAAAACTTGGCATCATGCTAAATGTCCTTTATTTATTTATCTACTAGCTTGGGGACCCGGCGGTGCCCGGGTTATTTGAGGAAGGCATTGTGTGCCAAGGTTGGTTCCTATTAGATGTTTATGTGGCTTGCAGTGGTCTCAGGAACTTAGGGAAGGTACTGCAAGTCCCATTGGCCATGGTCCACCCCCCTCCAAACAGCACCAGGATGTAGAGTGGGTCATGGGGGCTCTGTATGTCACATTTGGTCTTGATCATTCTTTGGATGAGGGTTGCAGCAGTCTTGGAAGGTGAGTGAAGGTATTTCAAGTCCCATCATCTTTGGTCCGTCCTCCTTGAAACAGCACCAGGCTGTAGAGTGGGTCAAGGGGGCTCTATGTGGTAAGTTTGGTCTGTATTGGTCATTAGCTGAGGGTCGCGTTGTGAAGTGGGCCATTGGGCCCCTGTGTGCCAAGTTTGGTCCTGATCCATCACTGCTGTGGGCCGCAGTGTCTGACTGCCTGAGGCCTTTCCTTTTACCTCTGAGTCACCTTAGAATGTTGGAATGTGGATGGCCAATCGGAGTCCTTTATGCCTTTATGTCAAGGCGGCCAAAAATGTGTACTTCTCCGCCTCGATAGCGTCTGCTAGCTCACGCCCGGCCCAATTGTTCAAGGTAATTCGGTCTTTGACGACGGTCCCTACTGTCCCAAAAAATAGTGATCAGGCCCTCACTGCCGGTGCTTTCCAGAGCTTCTTCACAGACAAGATACTAAGCCTCCGGGACCTTCCAGCCACGGTTGACACAGTAAGAGAACTTGAGACCCGTGGCCCTCCGCCGGGCCCACCCTCGACCGGTTTCAGCCACTGGACGCAGATGCTGTTGATAAGATAGTGGCTGCAACTCGGCCTACCACCTGCTCCCTCGACCCGTGCCCCTCCTGGCTTGTTAGATCGTGCCTGGAGGGGTTACGTGGGCCTCTGTTGAACATCGTAAACAGCTCCCTTGAGCAAGGAGTCTTTTCAGAGTGCTTAAAAGAGGCGGTGGTAGCTCCATTACTGAAGAAACCGTCACTAGACCCGGCGGTTCCTCCAACTACCGACCAGTGTCGAACCTTTCGTACCTGGGGAAGGTAGTTGAGAGGGCAGTAACGGAGCAGTTGCAGTCCTTCTTAGATGATGCAACATGGCTAGACCCCTTCCAGTCCGGCTTCCGTTCGGGGCATGGGACGGAGACGGTTCTGGTCTCCATCACAGACCAACTCCGCTGCCAGCTCGACCAAGGCAGGTCTGCGCTGCTCGTGTTATTGGACCTCACGGCAGCGTTTGACACGGTCGACCACAATCTATTGATCCACCGCCTGGCCATGGCTGGAGTGAGGGGGACAGCCCTTAAATGGCTGACCTCCTTCCTCCACCAGCGGTCTCAGCGTGTGAGGAGGGGCGAGGTGGTCTCCGAGGGCTCCCCACTACTCTGTGGGGTCTCCCAGGGGGCCATTCTCTCCCCTCTGTTATTTAACATCTACATGCAGCCGCTTGCACAGCTGGTGCGGAGTTATGGGCTGGAGTGTCACCAGTACGCTGACGACACCCAGCTCATTCTGAGGATGGAGGGCAGGCCGGGTTCTGTCCCCGATAATTTCCAACACTGCCTCGAAGCCGTTACTGGATGGCTGCGAGCCAGTAGGTTGAGGGTGAATCCGGCGAAGACGGAGATCTTGTGGCTGGGTCGCCCGGGTGATGTTAATGTCCAGCTTCCGAGCCTGGACGGTGCGGTGTTATGCCCATCGCCTTCCGTAAAGAGCCTGGGGTCCATTTGGACTCCCAGCTGACCATGGAGGCCCAGGTCTCTGCGGTCAGCAAGATCGCTTTTTCATCTGCGACAGGCAAGGAGGCTGGCCCCTATCTCTCCCGAACGATCTGGCCACGGTGATCCAAGCCACAGTCATCTCAAGGCTGGATTACTGCAACGCGCTCTACGTTGGCCTTCCTCTGTCGGTGACCCGGAAGCTCAGGCTAGTGCAGAACACTGCCGCCCGGCTCCTGTCTGGCACGCCAGCTGGCGCCCACATAACACCTCTTTTGCAGGATCTGCACTGGCTGCCAATTGAGCACCGGATCACCTTCAAAGTGTTGGTCCTCACCTTTAAGGCCTTACACGGCCTGGGGCCAGCGTATTTGAGGGACCGTCTCACCCCATATTGCCCTCCGAGATCACTTCGGTCTGAGGACTCCAATCTCCTGGAGATACCTTCAGCTAAACTCGCAAGGCTGTCTGTCATAGCACCTACGCTGTGGAACGCCCTCCCGGCCGGAACTCGGGCTATGAAGGACTTGCTCCCGTTTAGACGGGCCTGTAAAACATACCTGTTTAAGCAGGCCTTTGGTGAGTAAGTCCTGCCCATGCCCCGCCATCTATTCGTTCTTCTGAGGATCATGTGCTGTTCATTGTTTTAACTGTGTTATTAATTACTGGACTGCTGTTGTTTTTAATTGTTTTTAACTGCTTATTGCCTGTATTTTACTGTGCCCTTCGGCTCCTGTAAGCCGCCGCGAGCCTCAGGGAGTCGGCGGCATAGAAGCCCGAATAATAAATAAATAAAATAAATAAATACCATTTCAGTGGCAACCAATCCCGTCTGTCTGGGGCCGTAGAATGTTGGAGTTCTGAGGCTAGCCAATCAGAGTCCTTTATGCAAATAATCCCATAGTGGCAACCTATCGAAACGCTGTCACATATTCCTTGGCACCTCCGCACCTCCCAGAAAATGAACATTCCATTTCCAACGGAAAAAAAAACCTGTCTTTTGGCTAACTCAAGCATTCAGTTGCATTCTATTTTGCTGGCCAATCAGAGTACTTTATGCAAATTGTCTCTCAGTGGCAACCAATGCCCTCTGTCTGGCGCCTTAGAGTGTTGGAGTTCTGAGGCTGACAAATCAGTGTCCTTTATGCAAATAATCCCACAGTGGGGGCCAGTCTGGTGGCCGTCGTCCCATCGAGTTCTGTAATTGCCGTCTCCATTAAGCTTGTCCTTAAACCATTTCCAAAGCCATTGTTGTCATTGTCATCGTCAAGTCTGCAAGATTCCCCAGAGAAGTGTGCGTCCCAAGGTGGCACCTATTTAGAGACGGTCTCATCACTGGGCCCACAAGTCTCATGGCTCTCCATCCACAGGAAGTGGGTCGGGGGGAAATCTTTCGTGAACACCCCTCGTAGAGACTTCCCATTTTTGGGAAACTGAGTGTAAACAACTCACTGGCGCTACAACTAACATTTGAACATGGCTGCCATGTTCTAGAAGCATTCTCTCCTGACGTTTCGCCTGCATCTCTGGCAGGCATCCTCAACCTCAGGGTGAAATCACTAAGGGTGAAATTTCACTAAGATCTGGAGAACAAGCTCTATGAGGAGCGGCTTGAAGAGCTGGGCATGATTAGCCTGAAGAAGAGAAGGCTGAGGGAAGACACGATAGCCATGTATAAATATGTGAGAGGAAGTCATATCTATGTTGTGTTCATCGAAACAGGCCCAGGTTTCACACTGAGTGTATAAATACATTTAAAAACATATTAACTATAATATGTATTACTGTGGTAGAGCGTCATTGTGTGTCATTTTGGTCGGTGGTGTGCCCCAGGATTTTGTCAAAAAAGTTGAAAAACGCTGTTCTAGAAGCATTCTCTCCTGACGTTTCGCCTGGATCTCTGGCAGGCATCCTCAGCCGCAAAAAGGAAAGGGCCTGAGGCTGAGGATGCCACAGATACAGGCGAAACATCAGGAGACAATGCTTCTAGAACATGGCCAGGCAGCTCGGAAAACCTACAACAACCCGGCTGCAAAAAGTTAGCAACTGAAGCTGATGGGTCGATTTAAGCCGCTTTGGAGTCATTCTAAGATGTTGATGACAATGATGATGATGATAATAATCTATGTATATAATAAAAGTTAGTGTTTGCAGCAGGAGGTGCGGACGAATATGTGGCAGTGTTTCAATTGGTTGCCACTGGGATTATTTGCATAAAGGACTGATTGACTATCATCAGAACTCTAACATTCTAAGGCATCAGACAGAGGGGATTGGTTGCCACTAAGGGAGTATTTGCATAAAGGACTCTGATTGGCCATTTACATTCCAACATTCTAAGGTGACGCAGAGGGAAAAGGAAAGGCCTCAGGCAGTCAGTCACGGATCAGGACCAAACATGGCACACAGGGCCCAATGGCCCACTTCACAATCTGGTGTGGTTTAGGGCAGGATGGGCCACAGACCAGGCCTAAAATTGACAGCAAGGCTTCCTTAACTTGATTTTCCTGACTAGGTCTCAGCTCATGGGACATTGTTAGGCTTCCTTAACTTGATTTTCCTGACTAGGCCCCCAACAATGACAGAACAAGACCAAACTTGGCATACAGACCCGCCAAGATGCACCCTACATCCTGGTGCAGTTTGAGGGAGGATGGACCATGGATGATGGGACTTGCAGTACTTTAATTCACCTCCTTAGAGCACTGTGGCCCACACCAATGACGAATCAGGACCTTTGGCACACAGAGGCCCAATGGCCCACTTTACAAACCTGCTGCAGTTTACGGCAGGATGGCTCAGAAGTGATGGGATTTGCAGTACCTTCACCCGATTCATTTCCCACAAAACATTGCAGCCCCTTGTGGGAGTTGGAGTCCAGGCCCAAACTTGGCATACAGAGTACCCATGACCCACTCTACATCCTGGTGCAGTTTTGAGTGGGACGGACCACGGATGATGGGACTTGAGGTACCATCACTCACTTCCAGAGACCGCTGCGACCCTCATCCAATGACCGATCAAGACCACACTTGGCACACAGAGCCCACATGACCCACTCTACATCCTGGTGCAGTTTGTAGATTGGGGACCATGGATGATGGGACTTCCAGTACCTTTCCTCACTTCCAGAGACCGCTGCGACCCTCACCCAATGACTGATCAAGACCACACTTGGCACACAGAGTACCCATGACCCACTCTACATCCTGGTGCAGTTTTGAGTGGGACGGACCACGGATGATGGGACTTGAGGTACCATCACTCACTTCCAGAGACCGCTGCGACCCTCATCCAATGACCGATCAAGACCACACTTGGCACACAGAGCCCACATGACCCACTCTACATCCTGGTGCAGTGTGTAGATTGGGGGACCATGGATGATGGGACTTCCAGTACCTTCCCTCACTTCCAGAGACCGCTGCGACCCTCACCCAATGACTGATCAAGACCACACTTGGCACACAGAGCCCACATGACCCACTCTACATCCTGGTGCAGTTTGTAGATTGGGGGACCATGGATGATGGGACTTCCAGTACCTTCCCTCACTTCCAGAGACCCAGAGACCCAATGACTGATCAAGACCAGACTTCACCCACATGACTGATCAAGACCACACTTGGCACACAGAGCCCCCATGACCCACTCTACATCCTGGTGCAGTTTGTAGATTGGGGGACCATGGATGATGGGACTTCCAGTACCTTCCCTCACTTCCAGAGACCGCTGCGACCCTCATCCAATGACCGATCAAGACCACACTTGGCACACAGAGCCCACATGACCCACTCTACATCCTGGTGCAGTTTGTAGATTGGGGGACCATGGATGATGGGACTTCCAGTACCTTCCCTCACTTCCAGAGACCGCTGCGACCCTCACCCAATGACCGATCAAGACCACACTTGGCACACAGAGCCCACATGACCCACTCTACATCCTGGTGCAGTTTGTAGATTGGGGGACCATGGATGATGGGACTTCCAGTACCTTCCCTCACTTCCAGAGACCGCTGCGACCCTCACCCAATGACTGATCAAGACCACACTTGGCACACAGAGCCCACATGACCCACTCTACATCCTGGTGCAGTTTGTAGATTGGGGGACCATGGATGATGGGACTTCCAGTACCTTCCCTCACTTCCAGAGACCGCTGCGACCCTCATCCAATGACTGATCAAGACCACACTTGGCACACAGAGCCCACATGACCCACTCTACATCCTGGTGCAGTTTGTAGATTGGGGGACCATGGATGATGGGACTTCCAGTACCTTCCCTCACTTCCAGAGACCGCTGCGACCCTCACCCAATGACTGATCAAGACCACACTTGGCACACAGAGCCCACATGACCCACTCTACATCCTGGTGCAGTTTGTAGACTGGGGGACCATGGATGATGGGACTTCCAGTACCTTCCTCACTTCCAGATACTGCGACCCTCACCCAATGACTGATCAAGACCACACTTGGCACACAGAGCCCACATGACCCACTCTACATCCTGGTGCAGTTTGGAGCAGGATGGACCATGGACGATGGGACTTGCAGTGCCCTCACTAACTTCCAGAGACCACTGCAAGCCACGTAACCAACCTTTACAGACCTACCTTGCCACACAATGCCTTTCTCAATTAACTCGGGCACCGCCAGGTCCTCAGCTAATAATAATAATAATAATAATAAGATGCTCTTGGCCCCCCAGGTTCTGTCCCCAAAGCCCCGCCGCCTCTTCCTCTTTCTCCGCACTTGGAAATGGCCGGGTTGCATGCCTGGGCCTGGGAGGGCGATTTCCTCCCGGCTTAAAGAGCCTTTTCCTCACATTAATCTCTTTTATTTCTATTTTGACAAATGTCTGCTTCCAGGAAGTTGCAGAGGTCAAAGCCGCATCTGGTGCTGGTTATTTGGGCCGGCGGGGCGGGGGAGAGGGGAAGGACGGCCCCCTTCTGTAGGAGGGTTTCCAAAGCACCCGGGGATGGAGACATTTTTTAAGAGAGAGGGCTTTTCCTTCCATATATATATATATATATATATATATATATATATATACACATACACACACACACACACACACACACACACACACACACGGAGTCCGGGAAAGACAGACGGTTGGCTGCTAATGACGGCGGTGATGGAAATCAGATTGCGTTGTAATTTATCGGGGGAAATGGGATCAATTTTTCATGCGCCGATCTATCGTGTATATATAGAAGACTTGGCCGGGGGGCACGTCATCTATTTTCGCTCTTCTGGGTCTTTTCTTTGGCATCGTTGAGGATCAAAAGTGTGCCAGGAATTTCCTCCCGGGTGGGGGGTCTCGGGCCAGAGATGGGGAATCGTTTCCCAAAAAGACCCCCCCCTTTTTTTTTTACCCCCTCCCTTCCCCATTGCTTTCCCAGGCTCTCTGGGACACATGGATGGAAGAGGCAAAGATTCCGACATGTCCTCATGGACAATCTCTTGAAGCGACGTTCCTTTGCATCGGCAAACTCTGGTCCTCCAGGTGTTTTGGTCTCCAACTCCCACAATTCCTAACAGCCTACCGGCTGTTAGGAATTGTGGGGGTTGGAGTCCAAAACACCTGGAGGACCAGAGTTTGCCGATGCCCGATATAGAGCAAGAGAGGCAAAAGCCATCAAAAGTGGTCTATAACAGTGTTTCCCAACCAGTGTGCCGTGAGCGATCATCAGGTGTGTCGTGGGAAATGGGAACCTCCAATACCCTTTCTTCCCCCTCCTGCCGAACACTTTTTCTTCTCCACTCGGGCTCCCTTCTTCCCAGCCTCGCTCTGCTCGCTTTGCCTCGCTTTGCTCTGGGGTGAGTCTGCGCAGTAGCACCCGCATGGGTCACGTCTTCCTCCCCCCCTCCCTTCCTGAACACGCTCATGCTGCCCCCTCGGATCAAAATGGCGGCAGAAGCGGCAGTGTGGAAGAAAAAGTAAGTGTTGGGCAGGAGGGGGGGAAGAAAGGGCGCTAAGGGGAAGGGGGAGGAAGAGGTCTCTATCGAAAGCTGGCATGGGCAAACTTGGACCTTCCAGGTGTTTTGGACTCCAACTCCCACCATTCCTAGCAGCCTCAGGCCCTTTTCCTTCTTCCCCCTCAGCCACTTAAGCAGGAAAGGGCCTCAGGCTGTTAGGAATGGTGGGAGTTGAAGTCCAAAGCACCCAGAGGGCTGAAGTTTTCCCATGCCTGTTTCAGGGACCTTAAAGTGGTGAGCCTCCTTCCAACATTGTGATTCTGGATAGAAAACAAACAACAACATAACATAACATTGTTTGAGTCCACAGTGCTCTCTGGGTGTAGGTGAACTACAACTTCCAACTTCCAAACTCAAGGTCAATTCCCAAGCAAACCCTTTCAGTACTTTCTGTTGGTCATGAGAGTTTAATATGCCAAGTTTGGTCCAATTCCATTGTTGAAGAGTTCAGGATGCTTTTTGATTGTGTGTTAACTATAAATCCCAGAAACTACAACTCCCAAATGTCAAGGTCTATTTTCCCCAAACTCCATCTGTGTTCACATTCGGGCATATTGAGTATTCATGCCAAGTTCGGTCCTGATCCAACATTGTTTCAGTCCACAGTGCTCTCTGGATATAGGTGAACTACAACTCCAAAACCCAAGGTCAATTCCCACCAAACTCTTATAGTATTTTCTCTTGGTTCTGTGTGGGAAGTTTGTGTCTTTCTGCCATCCCTGCCAGGATATCTATGTTGTGTTCATCGAAACAGGCCCAGGTTTCACACTGAGTGTATAAATACATTTAAAAACATATTAACTATATGTATGACTGTGTTAGAGTGTCATTTTGTGTCATTTTGGTTGGTGGTGTGCCCCAGGATTTTGGAAATGTAAAAAGTGTTCCGCGGCTCAAAAAAGGTTGGGAAACACTGGTCTATAATATCTATATCATATCTATATCCATATCGGTATCTATTAGGGATGTGCAAATCGTAACTCGTATCCAATTCGTAAGTTTGGTATATACGAACAGATATACCGTATACCCAATTGTGGGCGTTGGAAGTCCAAAACGCTTGGAGGACATGCCCGACGCTCTTCTCCCAAATGCCAAGCCTTGGATGCGGTCTTGGTTGCCGAACGAATACCGACATCCCTAATTGCGGAGTGCGGCAACAAAGGAGGCTCGTTAGTGCGATGCGCGCATTCAGAAAAGAAAGGACGAACGAAAGAAAGGAAGGAGAAGAAAGAAAAAGAGAGGTCGACGGAGGGGAAGGCGCGTGCCACCGGGGCCTCCTCCTCCCCCGGTGCTGGCGCAGTCGCGGCACGCAGCAGCAAGGCACTCCTCGGAGGGCCCCCCCACCCAACTAATTACTTCCTGATTGTCTTATGACCACCCACTGGGCATAATGGGAGAGACCCAGTCTCGGCTGGCGCATAGCGGAGCACTGCGCGCCAATCTGGAACACAATAATCATCCGCCGCGACGCGCTGCCTAATTAAAAACCTGATCACTCAGGATAATTATTTCATATCCTAAGTATTGGGGAAGGGTGCGGAGTCGCGGAGTCGCGGGAAAGGCGCACCAAGAAAGAAAGAAGGCGTTCCTGCAAAAATCAGGAACATTTAAGGCAACGTGTGGGGCACCTTTTACCTTACATACAAATGTGGGATGCAGCCGGAAAAAGTCCCTCTCGGTTTATATTCAAGTCAAGGTTGTTGTTATTATATTTATTATTTTCTCTCTCGGCATTACTTTGCGAACGAAGATTCTTAGGATGGACTCATCCCAGGCTTTTTACAAGCGCGTTGATGACTAAAAAGGCCAATCGGAGATAGGCAAGTTTGGTTGCAGAAAGCACAGCAGAAAGTCTCCTTGGGTGATGTTGTTTCCAAGTTGCGGTTCTTTCTGCGTTGTCGTTTCTCTTCGAGACCTATTTGGCGTGTCTTCTCGAAAGAGGCTGCAGCATTGTGGATGGTGCGTCTCCATGCCTCCTGATGTGAGGCCAGGGTGGACCATTGTTGGTGATCAATCTGGCCGAGCCTGAGATGTTGTTTCAGGGAGTCCTTATATCTCTTTTTGGGGGGGCCTCTCTTGCGCTGACCCGTGGCGAGTTCACCATAGAGTAGTATCTTTGGGAGGCGGTGGTCCTCTATCCTAGAGACGTGCCCTGTTCTCAATAGCATGGCCTCAATGCTGGTGATCCCTGCTTGCTCAAGGACAGCAGCATTCGTCACATAGTTGGTCCAGTGTATATTTAGGATTGTGCAAAGACAGCGCTGATGAAAGCGTTCGAGGAGTCGTAGGTGTTGGCGACCCATGTTTCAGACCCATAGAGGAGAATAGACAGTATGATAGCTGTGTACACACTGATTTTGGTGCTTTGCCTCAGGTGCTTGTTGCTCCAGACTCTTGTGAAGCCTTCCAAATGCACTCTATGCCTTTGATAATCTGTGATCTTTATCAATCTTGGTGTCTGAAGAGATTATGCTTCCCAGGGAGGTGAACTGCTGAACGGACTTAAGCACAGATTCACCTATCCTGACGTGGGGATGATGGTGTTCTTCCTGTGGTGCGGGCTGGTAGAGGACTTCTGTTTTCTTCAGGCTGACTTCCAGCCCAAACAGCTGTGCAGCTGCTGCAAAGCAGGATGTGAGGCACTGCAGGGCTGCTTCTGAATGGGCGACAAGGGCAGCATCGTCAGCCAAAAGCAGCTCACGGACTAGATAGTTTAGACGAGTCTTAGTGCGAGCCCTCAGATGGCTTAAGTTGAACAAACTGAACTCTATTATCATTATTATTACACTTATTATTTTTCTCTGATATTATTACATGTATTATTTTACTTTATTAATGTTGTTGTTATTATTACATTTATTATTTTACCCTATTATTGTTATTCCATTTCCATTATTTTACTTTATTATTATTATTACATTTATTATTTTACTCTATTATTATCAGAAGGATACATACGCACATTTACATGGAAGAAAGTTAGAGTAATGGTTTAATCAGAGTTGGACAGTCTCATCTTAAATTACAGTTTTATGTAAATATTTATTTATTATTTATTTATGTACTACATTTCTATACTGCCATTCTCAGCCCTAGGGCGGCTCATGGCGGTTTACAAAGCGGCACAATTCGATGCCAACAATATAAACACAGATAAAACCATTAAACATAGTTAAAAATTACAAATACATATAAAAACATAATAAAATATTCAGAAACATTTGAGGAAGGCATTGTGTGCCAAGGTTGGTTCCTATTAGATGTTTATGTGGCTTGCAGTGGTCTCGGGAACTTAGTGAAGGTACTGGAAGTCCCATCATCCATGGTCCCCCGTTCTCCAAACTGCACCAGGATGTAGAGTGGGTCATGGGGGCTCCGTGTGTCAAGTGTGATCTTGATCAGTCATTGGATGAGGGTGGCAGCGGTCTCAGAAAGCGAGTGAAGGTACTTCAACTCCCATCATCCGTGGTTGGTCCCACTCAAAACTGCACCAGGATGTAGAGTGGGTCATGGGTACTCTGTGAGCCAAGTTTGGGCCTGGTCTCTGATTTGTAGGGGCTGCAATGTTCTGTGGGAAATGAATTGGGTGAAGGTACTGCAAATCCCATCATTTGTGAGCCATCCTGCCGTAAACCGCACCAGGTTTGTAAAGTGGGCCATTGGGCCTCTGTGTGTCCAGTTTGGTCCTGATTCGTCATTGGTGTGGGCCAGAGTGCTCTAAGAAAGTGAATTAAAGTACTGCAAGTCCCATCATCCATGGTCCATCTTCTCTCAAACTGCACCAGGATGTAGGGCGCATCTGGGGGGGTCTGTGTGCCAAGTTTGGTCTTGTTCTGTCATTGTTGGGGGCCTAGTCAGGAAAATCAAGTTGAGGAAGCCTTGCTGTCAATTTTGGGCCTGGTCTGTGATTTATAGGGGATTCAGTGTTGTTTGGGAAGTGAAAGATTTGAAGGTACTACAAATCCCATCATTTGTAGCCCAGCCTGCCCTAAACCACACCAGCTTGGGAAGTGGGTCATTGGGCTCCTGTTTGCCAAGTGTGGTCCTGGTCCGTCATTGCTGTGGGCTGCAGTGGCTGACTGCCTGAGGCCTTTCCTTTTCTCTCCGAGTCTCTTTAGAATGTTGGAATGTGGTTGGCCATTCGGAGTCCTTTATGCAAATTCCATTTCAGTGGCCACCAATCCCCTCTGTCTGGGGCCGTAGAATGTTGGAGTTCTGAGGCTGGCCAATCAGAGCCCATTATGCAAATAATCCCACAGAGGCAGCCAATCGAAACGCTGGCACATATTCCTCCCTCCGCACCGCCGCACCACCGCCCACAAACACTGACTTTTATTATATGTAATAGATAGATAAATTTACTACATCTCTATACCGCCATTCTCAGCCCTAGGGCGACTCATGGCGGTTTACAGAGCGGCACAATTCGTTGTCAACAATATAAAAACAGATAAGACAATTAAACATAGTTAAAAATTACTATTACATATAACAGGTCTGTCCAACTTCTGTGGGCCCAAGGGCCGGGATTCCGGTCACTGATCACCTGGGGGGCCGAAGGGTCTGCCTCTGCCCCCAGCTCCACCCCCTCCCCGGCTCCGCCCCCTCCCCGGCTCCAGTTTACTTACAATTGACCTTGAGTTGTGGAGTTGTAGTTCACCTCCATCCAGAGAGCACTGTGGACTCCGATAATGATGGATCTGGACCAAACTTGGCATGAATACTCAATATACCCAAATGGGAACACTGGCGGATTTGGGGGAATGTTTCCTAATACCCTTGAGTTATTTGAGTCCACACTGAAATTGGGACACACCAAAAAAAAAACCAAACACCTCAATGCCGTCGCAGGGCTTGATGGGGCCTCCTTTCCCAGAGGCGGGTGGGAGGCCCAAAGAGCTCCCTCCCTCCCTCCCTGAAGGGAAAACAAGCCGTGGGGGGCAGGCGCAAAGGAAGCCATGGTGCACCCTGCACCCGGGGGAAGGCAGCACAACAAGGGGGAGGGGGCGCGGAGGAGGGGAAGGAAGCGTCGCCAAGGAAACCGCCGCTGAGGGACCCCCCCTCACCCAACGTCCCACTGTTCTTAGATTGATTGATTCGAGCCAGGCCCTTCCTTACCCATACTGCGGGACCCCCGCCACAGGGCCGAAGCGCCAACGCCGCCACCGTCCCCGAAGAGCCCCGCTGGAGCCCAGGCCAAGCTCAGGCCGAGCGCGGCGGCTCTCCCATCCGCAGGGCGGGAAGCGAGGGCCCTCCACAGGAAGAGGACGGAGCCAGGAGGGGCTTTCCCTGCCTCACTCCCCTCCTCCCTCTCTCTGAGGGAATGGGGGCTGGCCTGGAAGCAGCCGCGAGGGGGAAGGAGGCGCGCGCCCAGGCCGGCCGCAAATCCCGCAGGACCCGAGATTTCGGCAGCTATCGCGAGACTACGCAGCCACAGACGGGATTTCGACCTCCCTCGAAATCCCGTCTGTGCCTGGCGTAGTCTCGCGATGCTTGCCTAAATCTGGAAGTAGGTATTTTTTTTAATTTTTTAATTTTATTTTTAATTTGTATTTTATTAAAACAAGTTAGGGGCCGCAGGGAAGGGGCTCGGGGGCCGTGTACGGACCCAGGGCCGCCTGTTGGACAGCCCTGACATATAAAAACATAATAAAATATTCAGAAACATTTAACCTACCGATCCCTCAATTAATATAATTTTATTGCTATCTATTAGGCATGGTGTCGACCCCAAAAATGGCGATTCTAAAATCAAAGGGGGATTTTTTTTTTGATTAGTAAAGAAAGACTTACAAAAATTTTTCCAAAAAGTTAGTAACTTAATTACTAACGAAATTCATTAGTAGTTCGTATGCCAGCGCATGCGCATTCCAGATGGTTTTGGCCTACAAGTCCCAGAAATCCTAACAGCTGGTAAATTGGCTGGGATTTCTGGGAGTTGTAGGCCCAAACTTGAATAAATCACACTGAATTCTAGATGGGACTCTCCAAATAGCAAGGAGGGAGGGAGGGAGGGGGGTATTCTATTCTTGGAAGCAGCAAAAAAAGGAGGAGGAGCCCCCCACGCTCCTCGCGCCTCTCTCTCACCCCGATCCTGAGGGAGCGAGGGCCCAAGTTTGCCCAGGCTGAGAGGAAAAGGAAGAGGCCTGAGGCTGTGAGGAATGGTGGGAGTTGAAGTCCAAAACACCTGGAGGGCTGAAGTTGGCCCCTCATGAAGCCTCTTCAAGGCTTTAGATCCTGGCAGGCAGAAGGGGCAGGGAGAGCCGTCCACTCCTCCTGCCCTGCCAGGATCTAAAGCATCAAAGAGTATTGGGGTGAGAAACCAACCTAATGTATCATAGAATGAATGCTAACTGTAAGTGCCTAATATAATCTTCTCTATGAGCCCGGGATTCTGCAGCAACCCCCCCCCCCCCCCCAAAGAATATGTATGTCTGTTCACCCAGGCAGCAAACGCTGTGCCCGGGGTTTTGGCGTTTCCAGGGGTCACAGAGAAGAGCCTTTTGCAGTTTGAGGAGGGACCAGTCAGAATACTTCGGTTTGAACTTTACCTCTTCTTATACCCATTGTTATTACTGCTGTATTATTGCATGTGCATGGAATGTAGGTATATGACCAGTTGGATTACTTATAATATTAGGCACTTACAGTAGCATTCATTCTATTATACATTAGGTTGGTTTCTCACCCCAATACTCTTTGATGCTTTAGATCAATGGTTCTCAACCTTTGGGTCCCCAGGTGTTTCGGCCTACAACTCCCAGAAATCCCAGCCAGTTTACCAGCTGTTAGGATTTCTGGGAGTTGAAGGCCAAAACATCTGGGGACCCACAGGTTGAGAACCACTGCTTTAGATCCTGGCAGGCAGGAGAGGCAGGGAAGCCTGGAAAAAATGTAAACAGAGAGGTTTACTCAGAAGTAAATCCACAAAGGAGGGCCCTTCATCCAAAGTGCCCTCCTTTGCAGATTTACTTCTGAGTAATCCTCTCTGTTTACATTTTTTCCGGGCTTCCAGCCGAAAGAAGGAGCGAGTTTAGGGCTTGCCTTGCCATAATACTTATTGGCAAGGGAGGCGGGAGGGTGGTGAGAGAGAAGGAGGGTGACCCCCTTACGACCTAATAACGACACTTAAGAAAATCCTGGCCCGAAGTTCGAAAAAAGAAAGTCCACTTCCTGGTTGGCGTTCCAGGTGCGGAAATACTCAAAAGTAGCATTTCTTACGAATTTCTTACGAATCATTTCATTTTCATAACTTTTTTCTCATGCCTACTATCTATATTTATTTTGAATTTTACCAGTAGCGGCTGCATTTCCCACCCTCGGCTTATACTCGAGTCAATCAGTTTTCCCGGCTTTTTGTAGTAAGATTAGGTGCCTCGGTTTATATTCGGGTCGGCTTATACTCGAGTAGATACGGTATCTCTTTCTCTGGATCTGTCTGTTTATCTGTGTCTGTCTGTCTACCTGAATCTATCTATTTCTCTGGGTCGATCTGTGGATCGATCTATCTATTCTGCCTTGGTCAGACCACACCTGGAATACTGTGTCCAATTCTGAGCACCACAATTGAAGAGAAATATTGACAAGCTGGAAAGTGTCCAGAGGAGGGCAACTAAAACAGTGTTTCCCAACCTTTTTTGAGCCGCGGCACATTTTTTACATTGACAAAATCCTGGGGCACACCACCAACCAAAATGGCACAAAATGACACTCTTACACAGTAATACGTATAGTTAATATGTTTTTAAATGTATTTATACACTCAGTGTGAAACCTGGGCCTGTTTCGATGAACACAACATAGATATCCTGGCAGGAATGGCAGAAAGACACAAACTTCCCACACAGAACTCCCATAACCAAGAGAAAATGCTATAAGAGTTTGATGGGCATTGACCTTGGGTTTTGGAGTTGTAGTTCACCTATATCCAGAGAGCACTATGGACTGAAACAATGTTGGATCAGGACCAAACTGGGCATGAATACTCAATATGCCCAAATGTAAACACAGATGGAGTTTGGGGAAAATAGACCTTGACATTTGGGAGTTACAGTTTCTGGGATTTATAGTTAACACACAATCAAAGAGCATCCTGAACTCTTGGAACAATGGAATTGAACCACACTTGGCATATTGAACTCTCATTCCCAACAGAAAGTACTGAAAGGGTTTGATTGGGAACTGACCTTGAGTTTGGAAGTTGTAGTTCACCTACACCCAGAGAGCACTGTGGACTCAAACAATGTTATGTTATGTTGTTTGTTTTCTATCCAGAATCACAATGTTGGAAGGAGGCTCACCACTTTAAGGTCCCTAAAACAAGCATGGGAAAACTTCGGCCCTCTGGGTGCTTTGGACTTCAACTCCCACCATTCCTAACAGCCTGAGGCCCTTTCCTGCTTAAGTGGCTGAGGGGGAAGAAGGAAAAGAGCCTGAGGCTGCTAGGAATGGTGGGAGTTGGAGTCCAAAACTTCTGGAAGGTCCAAGTGTGCCCATGCCAGCTTTCGACAGAGACCTCTTCCTCCCCCGTCCCCTTCGCGCCCTTTTTTCCCCCTCCTTCCGAACACTTACTTTTTCTTCTACACTGCCGCTTCTGCCGCCATTTTGATCCGAGGGGGCAGCGTGAGCGTGTTCAGGAGGGGAGGGGGGAGGGAGGGAGGCGTGACCTGTGCGGGCTCTACTGCGCAGACTCGCCCCAGAGCAAAGCGAGGCAATGCAAGCAGAGCGAGGCTGGGAAGAAGGGAGCCCGAGTGGAGAAGAAAAAGTGTTCGGCAGGAGGGGGAAGAAAGGGTATCGGAGGTTCCCATTTCCCACGGCACACCTGATGATCGCTCACGGCATACTGGTTGGGAAACACTGAACTAAAAGGATCAAGGGTCTGGAGAACAAGCCCTATGAGGAGCTGCTTAAAGAGCTGGGCATGTTTAGCCAGAAGAAGAGAATGCTGAGAGGAGACATGATAGCCATGTATAAATATGTGACCATTTCACCCTAGATTTCTTGTGTTTCCTCCACCACAGTGTTCCTTGCTCTCTCCAATGCTCCATTGTGTCCTGGTCTGGACTCACATACGGCCCAGGTCTGGTATAGACACAACATTCCTATGCATTCAGCCATTTAGTTACTGATAAATGTGAGAGAAATAAGGTTGACCCCTGTGAAATCCACCCACTGCATGGCTACCGGCCTCGTCTCAGTAGACGCAAATCAAGGAAAACCTTTCCGAGAACGACCCAAAATGAATGAGAGCATCAGCCCTGGCCTTGCCTGACTCAACCGCCGAGGATGGCCGCCCTGCTTGGCGGAAGTCTGCCCACGCGAAGCAGGTGAACACAGCATCGAACGAAACACGCAGAATAATCACAGGATGTCTTAAACCTACACTCGACAACAGCGGTTCTCAACCTGGGGGTCGCAACCCTCAGGAGGGTCGTTGGGTCCTCCCCAGGCCCGGATTAAGGTCTTCGGCCGCCCGAGGCCAAGACGCCCCGCGCCGCCCCACCCCCAGGGCGCGGAAAGCCACGCCCCCAAGGCGCGGAAAGCCACGCCCCCAAGGCGCAGAAAGCCACGCCCCCAGGGCGCTGCTGCGCATGTGCGGCAGCAACCCCCGGCATTTGGCTTCCGCGCCGCCTCCTCCTGTAACCGGAAGGAGGGCCGAGGAGGTGGACGGAAGCCATGCGGCACCAGCCCCACGGCTTCCGTCCACCTCGCGCATTCCTTTCGGTCACGGGAGGAGCCAGGAGGAGGTGGACGGAAGGCGCGCAGCACCGTGGGGCTTCCGTCCGCCGCCTCCTCCACCCCCCGCGACCAAAAGGAGGGCAGGAAGAGGAGGGTGGGACTTTCCTTCCTCCTCGCGCCTTCCTTTCGGTCGCGGGAGGTGGAGGAGGTGGCGGACGGAAGCCCCATGGTGCCGCGCGCCTTCCGTCCACCTCCTGGCTCCTCCCGCGACCAAAAGGAAGGCGCGAGGAGGAGGAAGGGAAGTCTCGCCCTCCTCCTCGCTGCCTGGGCCGCCCCCTTGCAAAGGAAGGAGGCGGCCAGAAGGAGGAGGAAGGGAAGCCCGCTGGCGTGCGTGCGCATGCCTGCATGCCCGCCGGCGGGGCGGAGCTTCCCTTCCTCCTCGCCGCCCCCTTCCTTTGCAAGGGGCGGCCCAGGTGAGGGAGGGCGCCATTCCCTCCTCCCGCCCCCTCGCAGCGCTCTCCCCGCCCTCTCCTGACTCTCTCGGGAGAGGGCGGGGGGAAAGCACTGCGAGGGGGCGTTTTTTGGGGTTTTTTTAATTTTGGGGGGCCGAATCCGCTGCCCCCCAAAACCCACCACCTGAGGCCATGGCCTCGTCTGGCCTTGTGGGTAATCCGGGCCTGCTTCTCCCCGCTACTCAGCCGGGGACGGGGCCTCCCAGGGTGACGTCACTCCCTCCCTCCCTTCCCCCCACTTCCCCGTTATTCAGCTGGGGGCGGGGCCTCCCAGGGTGACATCACTCCCTCCCTTCCTCCCCCCCTCCTCCCCGCTATTCAGCTGGGGGCGGGGCCTCCCAGGGTGACATCACTCCCTCCCTCCTCCCCCCTTCCCCTCAGCGGGCCTCCCAGACATCACTCCCTCCCTTCCTCCCCCCTCCTCCCCCGCTATTCAGCTTTGCTCAGGGTGACATCACTCCCGCCCTCCTCCTCCGCCAGGCCCGCCTTCCTTATTGGCTCCGTCGCCTCCCAGGGTGACGTCACTCCCTCCTCTCTCCCTGGGAGGTGGGGAGTGGGCGGGGCCAGGAGTGAGTCCTTCGAGCTCGCCTCCTGGCCCCGCCTCCCGCCTTGTGACACCCATCGATCAAAGCTGAAGAGCGGCAGCCGGCCAATCGGGGAGCCTCCCTCCCTCCTGGGCAGGCGTGGCTCCGCGGACTCAGCCAATAGGAAGGCGAGGGCCTGCTTGGAGGCGGTCGTCCACGGAAGGAGGTTCTCCCTGAGCCACGGATTGCAACCGAGGAGGAGGAGGAGCAGCGGCCCTGAAGGAGACGGGTGGATGTCTGTCTCTATCTCCAGGGAGCCCCCCCCCCCCGAAGGAAGGAAGGCCCCCCAGGCCTCTCCCCACTACTCTCCCTCCCTGGGGTGTGGGGATCCTAATCAGCCATGGCAGATGGCCACCCCACCACAACCCCCAAGCCCCCGGGCGAGGAAGGAAGGAAGGAAAGGCAGACGCGGCTTGGGCCCCACCCTCCCTTCCTGGATCCCAAACAACAACTTTCAGTGCCGGTAGTAGAGGGGGCGTAATTCCAAAGTGTGGCCTAGGGCGCAAAAAGGTGTTAATCCGGGCCTGGGTGCGCACGGGTAGAAGGTTCACCTTGACGTATCCGGCATATCAGATATTTCCATTAGTAGCCTAATTACCGTTATGAAGTAGCAACGAAAATATGATTGGGGGTCACCACAACATGAGGAACGTTATTTAGGGGTCACGGCATTAGAAATCATACTGTTTGTTCATGTTCGGCTTCCCCTCCCAGGGCGCTTGTGTCCGTTTTGTGCTGGTCAGTGACCGTAATAAAGTGTTGTTGTTGTTTTTCATGACTCCTGGATCCATTACACGTGGACGGTCGGTTTTCAATCCGGGACAATCCGGGATTGAAAACCGAGCCTGTCCCATAAGGCCAATCTAGGCCATGGCCTAGGGGCGCAAGACGAGGAAGGCGCAATTCACGGACCCCCCAAAAAATGTTGAAACAAAATTGCAATGCGCATGGAGATCTCTCTCTCTCTCTCTCTCTCAAGGGAGGGCGGGGGGAGAGCACTGTGAGGGGGTTGGGGAGGAGGGAATGGCGCCCCCCCTCGCCCTCGTCCCCGCCCCCTTGTCAAGGAAGGAGGGCTCGAGGAGGTGGGGGGAAGCCCCCGGGGCCGCTGCTGGGCATGTGCGGCACCCCAGGAACATGGCGAAGCAGTCCGAGGCGTTCGGACCCTCCTTCCTTGACAAGGCCAGGGGTGCCACACATGCCTGGCAGCGGCCCCGGGACCTTCCCTCCGCCTCCTCCTCCTTGCGCATGTGCGGCACCCCAGGAACATGGCGGAGGAAGCAGAGACGGCTTGAATCACGCCAAGAGGTGTGCGCGGGAAGGAGGGCTCGGCGCCTGCCCCCTTCTGCCTTGTCCTGCTTGCCCCTCTCCACTCCTCCCCTTGGCTCAAGGATCCTGGGAGTCTGAGTGATGTGGGGGTACGGTAGAGGTTGGCTTGGGGGCGTAATTCCAAAATGTGGCCTAGGGCAGTGTTTCTCAACCAGTGTGCCGGGGCACACTAGTGTGCCGTGAGTGATCATCAGGTGTGCCGTGGGAAATTGGAACCTCCAGGAAGGGAGGGGGGAGAGTCTAGTGTGTTGAAGTATAAAAACCCTAAGAAACCTACCTCGATAAAGGCCCCCTTCCCACCCGTTGTCTACTTGGTCTCTCCCTCTCCAGGCATTGGGAAGGCCCGCCTCCCTTTCCCCAAGTAGAGACCTCCTCTTGCCTCCTAGGGGTTCTGTGTGGGAAGTTTGGCTCAGTTCTATCATTGGTGGGGTTCAGAAGGCTCTTTGATTGTAGGGGAACTATAAATCCCAGCAACTACAACTCCCAAATGTCAAGGTCTATTTCCCCTGAACTCCCATCTGCGTTCATATTTGGGTATATTGAGTATTCGTGCCAAGTTTGGTCCTGATCCAATATTGTTTAAGTCCACAGTGCCCTCTGGATATAGGTGAACTACAACTCCAAAACTCAAGGTCAATGCCCACCCAACTCTTATAGCCTTTTTCTCTTGGTTATGGGAGTTCTGTGTGGGAAGTTTGTGTCTTTCTGCCATTCTCGCCAGGATATCTATGTTGTGTTCATCGAAACAGGCCCAGGTTTCACACTGAGTGTATAAATACATTTAAAAACCTATTAACTAGATGTATTACTGTGTTAGAGTGTCATTTTGTGTCATTTTGGTTGGTGGTGTGCCCCTGGATTTTGGAAATGTAAAAAGTGTGCCGCGGCTCAAAAAAGGTTGGGAAACACTGGCCTAGGGTGCAAAAAGGTGTTAATCCGGCCCTGATCCGGGACGTCCCCCATCCTATACTGGTGCATTTCCGTCTCTTCTCGTATCGGTGACAGCGTCCCTCTGGCCAAGAAGCGGACTGACCGCCTTGCCTTGCATGGCCTTTGCTGTCCGGCCTGATCATAAACACCAACCCAAGAGGGTGGAAGGATGTGCGCGTGTCTCAGAGTGAGAAAACCTGCACTCATTGGCTTCCTGCGGACGGCGGTCTTGCAAAAGAATACAAGGATATCGAGGAGGATGTCCCTGGGAGGCTGGCATGGAGTCAAGCCGGGCCCCGTGGCTGGCCGTGGTTCGGACCCCATCCATCACCGTCCAGCGACACCCTCTTGGCATCTTCTTCCAAGGCCGGATGCTCCCGTTCCTGCTGATTAGACTCCAAGTGGGCCCAAGGGGGGCATTCGGTGTCTCCCGTTGCCAGGAAGGGAGTGACCGCTGCAAGGAAGGGGCCCTGATAAGCGCCCCCCAGCCCTAGAACCCACCGTGCTGGGCCCGCGCTATTGTTCCTGCGCAAAAAAGTATTTCCTTGGTTATAAATCTCTTTGTCTTGGCACCAGGTCCTCCTGGTCTTGTCTCTATGGCATGTTCACCTGGCACATGGTGCACGAGGTCTTCATTGACTTGGAAGAGAACCAAGAGCCGTCCAGTCCCGTTCCTTCTGCCAGCGAAGGAGGACCCTCCCAAGCTTCTGCTCCAAAGAAGATGGAGCCTCCCTCCATCCCTCCCTTCTTTCTTCCCATTCTTTAATTCTTCCATGCCCTCCTACCATTCGCTTTCTTTTCTCTTCCTTCTTTCCCCCCTTCCTTCGTTCCTTTGTCTATATTTTTTTCTTCCCTTCTTTTCCCCCAGTCTTTTTCTTCCCTCCCCTCTCCTCATATCATTTCCCCTTCTCTTCCTTCTTTTTCCCATTTCCTTCTTCCCTTTCTCTAAACTTTTGTCTTCTTTCCCTCCTTCCCTTCATGCCTTCTTACCATTCCCTTTCCTTTCTCTTCCTTTCATCTACACTTTTTTCTTCCCTTCCTTCTTCCCAATCTTTCTCTTTCCTTCCTCCCCTCCTTTCATACCATTCCTCCTTTTCTTTCTCTTTGTTCCTTTCCTCCTTTTTCTTCCTTCCTTTCTGTTAACTTTTGTCTTCTTTCTCTCCCTTCCTTCATGTCCTCCTGCCATTCCCTTTCCTTTCTCGTCCTTCCTTCCTTCCTTCCTTCCTTCCTTCCTTCCTTCCGTCTACACTTTATTCTTCCAATCTTTCTTCCCTCCCCTCCTACCATTCCTCCTTCTCTTCCTTCTTTCCCCCTTTCCTTCCTGTAAACTTTTGTCTTCTTTCCCTCCCTCCCTTCATGCCCTCCTACCATTCCCTTTCCTTTCTCTTCCTTATTTTCTTCCTTTCATCTATACTTTTTTCTTCCCTTCTTACTTCCCAGTCTTTCTCTTTCCTTCCTCCCCTCCCTTCATACCATTCCCCTTCTCTTCCTTCTTACCCCTTTTCCTTCCTTCCTCCCTTTCTCCTTCTCTTCCTTTCTGTTTCTCTAAACCTTTGTTTTCTTCCCTTCCTTCCCTTCCTCCCTTCTTTCTTCCCTTTCTTTCTTTCTTGACCTCCTACCATTCACTTTCCTTTCTCTTCCTTCCTTCCTTATACACATTCTTCCCTTATTTCTCTACCTTCTTTCCCTCCTTTTTCTTCCCTTACTCCTCTCCCTTCCTTCTGACCTTCTCTTTTCCTTTTCTCTTTCCTTCCCTCCCTCATTTCTTCCTATTCTTTCTTTCTTTCATGCCCTACCATTCACTTTCCTTTCCTTTTCCTTCCTTCCGTATACACATTTTCTTCCCTTCCTTCTTCACAGTCTTTCTTTCTTTCCTCCCCTCATACCATTCCTTCTTTTCTTTCTCTTCCTTCTTTTCCTCCTTTTTTCTTTCCTTACTCCTCTCCTTCCCTTCTGTCCTTCACTTTTCCCATTCTCTTTCCTTCCCTCCCTCCCTCCTTCTCATTCTTTCTTTCATGCCCTCCTACCATTCACTTTCCCCTTCCTTCCTTCCTTCCTTCCTTCCTTCCTTCTACACATTTTCTTCCTTTCTTCCTTCCCAGTCTCTCCCTTTCTTTCCTCCCCTCATACCATTCCTCCTTTTCTTTCTCTTCCTTCTTTCCCTCCATTTTTCTTTCCTTGCTGCTCTCCCTCCCTTCTGTCCTCTTTTCCTTGTCTCTTCCCTCCCTCCTTTCTTCCCATTCTTTCTTTCTTTCATGCCCTCCTACCATTCACTTTCCTTTCTCTTCCTTCCTTCTTTCCTTCCGTATATACGTTTTCCTCCCTTCTTTCTTCCCAGTCTTTCTCTTCCTTTCCTCTCCTCATACTATTCCTCTTTTTCTTTCTCTACCTTCTTTCCCTCCTTTTTCTTCCCTTACTGCTTTCCTTCCCTTCGGTCCTTCTCTTTTCCTTTTTCTCTTTTCCTTTTCTCTTTCCTTCCCTCCCTCCCTCCTTTCTTCCCATTCTCTCTTTCTTTCATGTCCTCCTGCCATTCACTTTCCCTTCCTTCCTTCCTTCTGTATACACATTTTCTTCCCTTCCTTCTTCCCAGTCTTTCCCTTTCCTTCCTCCCCTCATACAATTCCTCTTTTTCTTTCTCTTCCTTCTCTCCCTCCTTTTTCTTTCCTTACTCCTCTCCCTCCCTTCTGTCCTTCCCTTTTCCTTTTCTCTTTCCCTTTCCTTCCCTCCCTCCTTTCTTCCCATTCTTTCTTTCTTTCTTTCTTTCATGCCCCCCTACCATTCACTTTCCTTTCTCTTCCTTCCTTCCTTCCGTATACACATTTTCTTCCCTTATTTCTTTCCAGTCTTTCTCTTTCTTTCCTCCCCTCACCCTCGTACTATTCCTCTTTTTCTTTCTCTTCCTTCTTTCCCTCCTTTTTTCTTTCCTTACTCCTCTCCCTCCCTTCTGTCCTTCCCTTTTCCTTTTCCCTTTCCTTCCCTCCCTCCTTTCTTTCTTTCATGCCCTCCTACCATTCACTTTCCCTTCCTTCCTTCCTTCCGTATACACATTTTCTTCCCTTCCTTCTTCCCAGTCTTTCTCTTTCTTTCCTCCCCTCATACCATTCCTCTTTTTCTTTCTCTTCCTTCTTTCCCTCCTTTTTCTTTCCTTACTCCTCTCCCTCCCTTCTGTCCTTCCCTTTTCCTTTTCCCTTTCCTTCCCTCCCTCCTTTCTTCCCATTCTTTCTTTTTTTTTCATGCCCTCCTACCATTCACTTTCCTTTCCCTCCCTCCCTCCCTCCCTTCCTTCCTTCCATATACACATTTTCTTCCCTTCTTTCTTCCCAGTCTTTTTCTTTCTTTTTCTTTCTTTCTTTCTTTCTTTCTTTCTTTCTTTCTTTCTTTCCTCCTCTCCCCTCATACCATTCTTCCTTTTTTTCTCTTCCTTCTCTCCCTCCTTTTTCTTTCCTTACTCCTCTTCCTCCCTTCTGTTCTTCTCTTTTCCTTTTCTCTTTCCTTCCTCCCTTCCCTCGCCACCTTTCGAGTGACATCACATAGGGCCACTTCACCTAGAAACAGCTTTTGTGGTTTGTGGCTTTTCCCCTCATTCTTTTCCTTCCAACCTGGACAAAGGAAGAACCATAAAGTAAATATCTATAGTATAAGAAATAGGAACAATAGGGTCCTCTGTTTATTTGTTTGTTTGTTTTCTGCTCCTGCTGCTTCCTTTTTCCTATTTCTCGCAAGTTGCCGGCAACTTTTCCCTCTCTTGAACACAAAGGAAACTTTCCCTTCCTTCCTTCCTTCCTCCTTTCCTTCCTTCCTTCCTTCTCTCTCTCTCTCTCTCTTTTAAATAGCAGAGATTCTCACTCCATGGAAATGATTGGCAGACTGGAGAGCCGAGAGAAACCAAATTGTTTATACCCTAATGAATAGGATCTTGATTGCAACATCCCGTTTGGAAAATTACAGTGCCTGAATGGGAGCCGTACAATTACATCCCTCAAACGCTGCATATTCATTTCATCTGCTTTGCATAGAGATTAACAAGCGTGCCCCCGAAAGCAGGCGCGGAAATTAAAGCCAGCGCCGATTTTAGTCACAGGTTACAAACTAAGTGGCATTGTTGGATGGGCAGGAATCTTTTTACCACCTGCGCGCCAGATGATTGCCGAGCCCGAAAGGGAGGGAAGCGAGACGGGGCGCGTCGTCTTCCCTTGGCATCGGAAAACGTCCTCCCAGGATCCTCTCCATCGCCAGCCAAATACGGGCGTCGGTGCCACCTGGGCGAAGGGAAGACGGCGCCACCACTCACTCCGAAATGGCCTTGGAGACATAGGCCAGAAGGAACCCAATGGACCTCAGCCGGGGGAAAGGTATGGTACGACGCAATGAAAGCACAGCGCAGAGATACAGAACTCATGACCATTCTATAACATGTTATAGAAATCCAATATGCCGATGATAACGTAGCCTGGGCTCATTCTGTCAGAGCCGCTTGACCCGTTTGTTGCCCTAACGGACCAAGCCTCGCGCGCCATCAGATAACAGCAGCATCTGGCGGGCTTTGAACTGGAACCGCCCTTTGAAGTGCCAGGCACCTTTCCTGAACTTTGATATGCGGAGAGCCGGATGGTCAAGCCAAGGGAGGGAGGGGCCCAGCAGGGGGGCGGGCCGGGAAGGGTTTTGAAGAGACTGTTGCGCGGGAACACTTTAGTCTATCTTTGCTTACCCTGGATTAAGGACCTATTAAACTGCTTATCCTTCAACCCCGTTTGGAGTGAGCGTGGTTCATTAGACCCCCCCTTGCCGGAGCTGACACATTAAGAAGAAGACCTACAACGTCTGTTATAGAACTCCAATATGCCAATGATAAGGTAGTCTGGGCATCTGAAGAGATGATGCTTGCCAGGTAGGTGAACTGCTGAACGGACCTAAGCACAGATTTGCCTACGCTGACGTGGGAATTATGGTGTTCTTCCTGTGGGGCGGGCTGGTAGAGAACTTCCGCTTTCTTCAGGCTGACTTCCAGCCCAAACGGCTCTGCAGCTGTTGCAAAGCAGGATGTGAGGTGCTGCAGGGCTGCTTCTGAATGGAATAATAATAATAATTAAAGGCCTCCAGGTGTTTTGGACTCCAATTCCCACAATTCCTAACAGCCGGTAGGCTGTTAGGAATTGTGGGAGTTGGAGTCCAAAACACCTGGAGAGACGGCCAAAGTTGGCCCATGCCCAGCCTAGATTTAAATAAGTCATCAGTTCCAATATAACGTAGTCTGGGCTCATATAACGTAGTCTGACGATAATGTAGTCTGGGCTCATTCAGAAGAAGACCTCCAACATCTGTTATAGAACTCCAATATGCTGATGATAACGTAGTCTGGGCTCATTCAGAAGAAGACCTCCAACATCTGTTATAGAACTCCAATATGCTGATGATAACGTAGTCTGGGCTCATTCAGAAGAAGACCTACAACATCTGTTATAGAACTCCAATATGCTGATGATAACGTAGTCTGGGCTCATTCAGAAGAAGACCTACAACAGGGCTGCCCAGGAAGTCGATCACGATCGACCAGTCAATCCCGGGACCGAAGGAAGTCGATCCCAGCCGGATGTGGCACTTCTCAGAGGGGGCGGCGCCAGGCCACGCCAAGCCCTGCCCCTTCCCCCGGCTTCGGCACTCCCAGCAGCTTCTACAAGCTTGAGGATGGCAGTGCCAAGCCAGCCTTGTGCTAGGTATGCCACCACTGGCTTGGCACTGCCATCCTCAAGCCTGGAGAAGCTGCTGGTAGAGCGGAAGCCAGAGTGGAGCCAGGTCACGGCAAGCCCCACCCCCTCCCCTCTGGCTTTGGAGGTCCCAGCAGCTTCTCCAGGCTTGAGGATGGCAATGCCAAGCCAGCCTTGTGTTAGCTATGCCACCACTGGCTTGGCATTGCCATCCTCAAGCCTGGAGAAGCTGCTGGGACCTCCAAAGCCAGAGGAGAGGGGGTGGGGCTTGGCACAACCTGGCTCCGCCCCCTCTGGCTTCCGCTCTACCAGCAGCTTCTCCGGGCTTGAGAATGGCAGTGCCAAGCCAGCCTTGTGCTAGGTATGCCACCACTGGCTTGGCATTGAGCGGTAGAGCGGAAGCCAGAAGAAAGGGGGCGGGGCTTGGCACAGCCTAGCTCCGCCCCCTCTGGCTTCCGCTCTACCAGCAGCTTCTCCAGGCTTGAGGATGGCAATGCCAAGCCAGCCTTGTGCTAGCTATGTCACCACTGGCTTGGCATTGCCATCCTCAAGCCTGGAGAAGCTGCTGGGACCTCCAAAGCCAGAGGGGAGGGGGCAGGGCTTCAGAAGAAGACCTACGACGTCTGTTATAGAACTCCAATGTGCCAATGATAACACAGTGCAGAGATACCCAGAAGGGATCTAGACCACAAGCTGGACGTGAGTCCACAATGTGTTACGGCAGTGAAGAAAATCAACACGATTCCATGCAACATCAAGTATAGCGTCTAGATCAGGCATGGGCCAACTTTGGCCCTCCCTCCAGGTGTTTTGGACTCCCAACTCCCACAATTCGGCTGTTAGGAATTGTGGGAGTTGGAGTCCAAAACACCTGGAGGGAGGGCCAAAGTTGGCCCATGCCCAGCCTAGATTAAAAGAAGTCATCAGTTCCAATTTGCTGATGATAACCTACTCTGGGCTCACTCAGAAGAACACCTACAACATCTGTTATAGAACTCCAATATGCCGATGATAACATAGTCTGGGCTCATTCAGACCTACAACACGATTACATGCAACATCAAGTATAGCGTCTAGAACAGGCATGGGCCAGCTTTGGCCCTCCCTCCAGGTGTTTTGGCCTCCAACTCCCACAATTCAGCTGTTAGGAATTGTGGGAGTTGGAGTCCAAAACACCTGTAGGGAGGGCCGAAGTTGACCCATGCCCAGCCTAGATTGAAAGAAGTCATCAGTTCCAATAAGCTGATGATAGCGTAGTCTGGGCTCATTCAGAAGAAGACCTACAACATCTATTATATAAAGGGGTTCCCGTCATGGAACGACAGTCCCAAACAGAGAAACCTTACAACGCAGAAACACCAAACTTGCCAACAGAAATAGGCCTCAAGCAAGGTATGTTTGTAGCAAAGAAACTTTCCCCCTAAAAGGCCCCCAAAACAACGAGTAAAAAAACCCCCTACATTTCCCAGCATCCTCCGGGGCTGCCAACGACTCTCCCAGCCTCTACATTCTGACAACATGATTGGCTGCCAATAAGGGCGGATTTGCATAACTCCTGTACTGGCCAGCCAACATGAACATTCTGACCCATAACAAACTGTCAGAGGAGGATAAGGCAAAGGGCTGAGGCACAAACACAAATACCCAATTCACTTCCCACAGAAAATTTACACCCCTACAAATCACAGACCACGCCCAAAATTGACAGTAAGGCTTCATTAACTTAATTTCCCTGACTAGGCCTCATTTAATGGAATGCTGTTTACGCTCTGAATTGACAGTAAGGCTTCATTAACTTGATTCTCCCGACTAGCCCTCAGCTCATTGGACATTGTGTATGGCCTGAATTGACAGTAAGGCTTCATTAACTTGTTGTTCTGACTGGCCTCAGCTCATGGGACATTGTGTATGGCCTGAATTTACAGACCTTGGCACACAGAGCCCCTATGACCCTTCCACATTATACTACAGTTTGGAGGAGGGTGGACCATGGATTATGGGACTTGAAGTACCTCCATGGATAATGGGATTTGTACTACTTCAAAACCCACCATTCCCCACAGACCACTGTGGCCCAGAACCAAGACAGATAAAGACCAAACTTGGCAAACAATGCCCCCCATGACCCACACTCCATCTGACTGCAGTTCAGAGGAGGACACACCATGGATAATGGGATTTCAAGTACTTCCACTCACTTCCAAAGTACCCCACCCACACCCGCATCAACCTCTACATCAACACAGCAGACGGAAAGACAAAAAACATTGTATATCCACAAGCTATGCAGAATGCCAGCAACACCACACAACAACAACTCCACAGGACTCCAACATCCCACCCACCAAAACAACCCACAACAACACAGCCACGACCCCAACAACACCATAACTAAGAACAACTCCAACCCTTACATACTCAGACTTCCTCGCATCTCCAAAATAGGGCACAGCAACGCGTGCCGGGTACAGCTAGTCTGTTATAGAACTCCAATATGCCGATGATAACTCAGTGCAGAGATACCCAGAAGGGATCTAGACCACAAGCTGGACATGAGTCCGCAACTTGATACGGCGGTGAAAAAAACCAACACAATTCCATGCAACATCAAGTATAGCGTCTAGAACAGGCATGGGCCAACTTCAGCCCTCCCTCCAGGTGTTTTGGGGCCTGCATTCATCTCTGGAGGCTTTCCCCCAGTGATGAGGATGGACCTGGGGCCTTGCGATCCAGGAATCTTGGGACCCGAGCAGTCAGCCTTTGCACCGGGTTCTTCTCATTGGACACCCAATCTGTTTCTGGTCACAACAAGAACTTTACAGAGAAAAGGGATGTAGTTCCGGAGGTCACTGGACTTCAGTTCCCAGTGTTCTTCATCGCCAACACCACTGGTTGGGGATTGTGGGCTTTGATAGTCCCATGATGGATTTTGATGGATTCGTTTCAATCTATGCAGCTCGAGGATGTGGACAAGATTCTTGGAGAGGCGCGAGTGACCACATCCATCGTAGACCCAGGGGGAGTGTGTCCCTGTTGGTTCTGCTGGACCTCTCAACGGCTTTCGATACCATCAACCATGGTATCTTTTTGGATGCCTCACAGGAATGGGTCTTGGAGTTACTGCTTTGCAGTGGTTCCAGTCCTTCCTCGAGGGTGGTTCGCAGAAGGTGTTGTTATTCCTGCTCGGCCCCATGGCCAATGTACTGTGGGGTCCCGCAGGGCTCAGTATTGTCCCCTATGTCAGGGCTGTCCAACTTCTACCGGCCCAGGGGCCTGAATTCCGGTCACTGATGACCTGGGGGGCCGTAGGGTCTGCCTCCGCCCCCGCCCCACCCCCTCCCCGCCCCCGGCTCCGCCCTCTCCCCTGACGCCCTCTCCCCTCTCCCCTCTCCCCTTATTTTTATTTAATATTAAATATATTTAATTCCATCTTCCCATCTCCCCTTATTTTTATTAAATATTAAATATATTTAATTTAATTCCATCCTCCCCTCCCCCCTTATTTTAATGTATCCCATCTCCCCTTATTTCATCTTTAAATATATTTAATTTTATATTTAATACATGAGGGGAGATGGGGGGAGGGAATGAGGAGCCCCCTGAGGAGCCCCCTGCTTCGGCCTACCTTTTCCAAACGCGCAGGATCCAGGAGTACCCGGACAACGAGAGAAGCGACGACCGACTGAGTCGAAGAAGGTCCTAATAGCGTCTGTGGGCCTCAGCGATCCAGTAGTAGAGTAGCCGAAGAGTATCGCGAGAATACGCAATCCACACGGGATTTCGCTGTCAACGCCGGCGTGATCTCGCGTTTACAGCGAAATCCCGTGTGGATGGCATATTCTCGTGATACTTGCTCCGAACCCGGAAGTAGGGTTTTTTTTTCCAATTTTTATTTTTTATTAAAAAGCTTAGGGGGTCGTAGGGAAAGGGCTGGGGGCCGTATACGGCCCCCGGGCCACCAGTTGGGCAGCCCTGCCCTATGTTATTCAACATATACATGAAACCATCAGGGGAGATCATCTGGAGTTTCGGGGTGCAGTGTCAACTGTACGCAGATGATGTCCAACTCTGTCACTCCTTCTCACCTGCTACTAAGGAGGCTGTTCAAGTCCGCTTGGCCGCTGTAACGGACTGGATGAGGGCGAACAAATTGAAATTGAATCCAGACAAGACAGAGGTCCTCCTGGTCAGTCGAAAGGCCGAACAGGGCATAGGGTTACGGGGTTACACTCCCCCTGAAGACGCAGGTTCACAGCTTGGGTGTGATCCTGGACTCATCGCTGAGCCTGGAACCCCAGGTCTCGGCGGTGACCGGGAGAGCATTCGCACAATTAAAACTTGTGCGCCAGCTGCGCCCATTCCTTGGGAAGTTGGACTTGGCCACGGTAGTCCATGCTCTGGTTACATCCCGTAGAGACTACTGCAACACTCTCTACGTGGGGCTGCCTTTGAAGACTGTCCGGAAGCTGACGTTAGTCCAACGCTCTGTTAAAGACTGGGGGCAACACCGTATACGTCTAACTCTGCAAACCAGGGGTTTACAAATAGAGTAAGATAAACTTATTTCAGTACCAAAAATATCATATATTCTGAACAATACATGTAATAAATTCAACACAATGAGAATAGATTGAAAGTTCAACACATTGAGTTCAACACATCAAATTCAGCATTATAGTGTCCAAAAGGACCAGGATTCATATATTTCACAGGACAAAGATGGAAGTTTGAAAATAAATTTGTCTCAGTAATATGGAGAATCACTAGTCCAGAAAAAACGCTAAGGAACCAACTCAAATTGTCAGTACCTTATATTAGGCATGACATAGATCCAGATGGAGTGGAGGTGATCCGAGGAGTAATCTGAGGAGGGAGTCAATATATTGGATAGTAAGTCCCAATGTCACGGTCCAAAATGCAGCAAGATAATATGTACTAGATAGGGTCACATAGAAGTATTATACATCCAAAGTTCCATGGATAAAGAGGTAAACAAAACTTCCAAACGGAGGACGCCAAGGGGCGTTCCGCCTGGGAGGTTGCCTACGGCTGGAGCTTTGTCTGGAGCCGGCTGCAGGCCGTTTCGTCCTTTTCTGAGACTTCCTCAGGGCCTGCGTTTCAGATGGGATGGTCCGTCCTTTGTGTCCATAGACATAGTCTGCATGATTGTATACCTCTGAGGACGACACAAAATTTGAAATCTATTCTCATTGTACTGAATTTATTACATGTATTGTTCAGAATATATGATATTTTTGATACTGAAATAAGTTTATCTTACTGTATTTGTAACCCCCTGGTTTGCAGAGTTAGCCCAACGCTCGGCAGCCAGGCTACTCACGGGAGCGGGGTACAGGGAGCACACGACTCCTTTGTTGCACCAGCTCCCCTGCCTGCCAATTAGCTTCTGAGCACAATTCAAAGTGTTGGTGTTAACCTACAAAACCCTATACGGTTCTGGCCCAGTTTACCTGTCTGAACGTATTCTCCCCTATTAACCATCAATGATGTTAAGATCATCTGGAGGGGCCCTGCTCTCGGTCCTGCCACCTTCGCAATCGCGTCTGGCAGGAACGAGAGACGGGGCCTTTTCTGTGGTGGCCCCCCGGCTATGGAACTCTCTCCTGACCTAGATCAGATAATAATAATAAACAACTTTATTTGTACCCCACACCTATCTCCCTAATGGGGACTCGGGACAACTCACATGAGGCCAAGCCCAAACAACAAATCACAACAAAATAAAATCAAAAACATCAGCAATAAACATAATAAAAATCTATATACTATATAAAGGAAGAGTCATCATGGAACGACCGTCCCAAACAGAGAAACCTTACAACGCAGAGACACCAAACTTGCCAACAGAAATAGGCCTCAGACAAGGTACGTTTGTAGCAAAGAAACTTTCCCCCCCATAACCTAAAAGGCCCCCAAAACAATGAGTAAAAAACTACATTTCCCAGCATCCTCCGGGACTGCCAACAACTCTCTCAGCCTCTACATTCTGACAACATGATTGGCTGCCAATAAGGGCGGGTTTGCATAACTCCTGTACTGGCCAGCCAAAATGAACATTCCAACCCATAATAAACTGTCAGAGGAGGATAAGGCAAAGGGCTGAGGCACAAACACAAACACCCAATTCATTTCCCACATAAAATTTACACCTACTAAATCACAGACCCAAAATTGACAGTAAGGCTTCATTAACTTAAAATCTGCTGTTTTGATGTATCTATGTTTTTAGGAGGCATTGGTTCAAGTAATAAAGTATTATTATTATTTTTATTATTAATTTCCCTGACTAGGCCTCACTTAATGGAATGCTGTTTACGCTCTGAATTGACAGTAAGGCTTCATTAACTTGATTCTCCCGACTACGCCTCAGCTCATTGCACATTGTGTATGGCCTGAATTGACAGTAAGGCTTCATTAACTTGCTGTTCCAGACTAGGCCTCAGCTCATGGGACACTGTGTATGGCCTGTATTTACAGTAACCTACCTTGGCACACAGAGCCCCTATGACCCACGCTACATTATACTACAGTTTGGAGGAGGGTGGACCATGGATAATGGGACTTGAAGTACCTCCATGGATAATGGGATTTGTAGTACTTCAAAACCCATCATTCCCCACAGACCACTGTGTCCCACAACCAAGACCGATAAAGACCAAACTTGGCACACAATGCCCCCCATGATCCACACTCCATCCGACTGCAGATTAGAGGAGGACACACCATGGATAATGGGATTTCAAGTACCTCCACTCACTTCCAAAGTACCCCACCCACACAAGCATCAACCTCTACATCAACACAGCAGACGGAAAGACAAAAAACATTGTATATCCACAAGCAATGCAGAACGCCAGCAACACCACACACCAACAACTCACCAGGACTCCAACATCCCACCCACCAAAACAACCCACAACAACACAGCCATGACCCCACCAGGACCATAACTAACAACAACTCCAACCCTTACATACTCAGACTTCCTTGCATCTCCAAAATAGGGCACAGCAATGCATGCCGGGTACAGCTAGTATACATATAAATAAAAAAACAGTGTATAACTATCTAAAATCACAAGGACAGGGCGGGCCACAGGTACAAATATTAAGTGTTAAAAACTCAGGGTGAGATAAATGAAATAGTATCCTTTACATGTGGGAGGGGGATAACTCCAAGAACGGGGCATTGAAGAGAGCAATGGTAGGAATTAAATAACTACTCTCCAAAGACACAGTGGAAAAGCTAGGTTTTCAGGTGTTCTTTTAAAGGTCTCCAAAGTGTGGCTTTCCTAATCTCTCCAGGCAAGGAATTCCAGAGTCGGGGGGCCACAGCGGAAAAGGCCCTTTCCCTTGTGCCCACCAACCGAGTCTGTGAGACTGGCAGGGGCAATAGGAGGGCCTCCCCCTTGGAGCGGAGGGTTCGAGCTGGTTCATGGAGGGAGATCCGGTCATGAAGGTAGATCTGCCCCCTCCCTCCTGACTTTCAGGAAGTTAGTGACATCTTGGCTATGGAACAAAGTATTCACAGAATAATGTCTGAGACTGGCAATAGACTAAAGCAGACTTGGGCAACCTACGGCCCACGGGCCAGATGTGGCCTGGCAGCCAATTCTGTCCGGCCCGGGGAGAAGGGCATCAGGGGCGGGGCCAAGAGGAAGGGGTGCTGCTGCTGCCATCCCATGGCTGTGGGGCCTGCGTCGACAGACAGCCCGCCACTGCGGAGAACAATCGGAGGAGCGGTGATTTTGGAGAGCCTGCCATCCCGTGAGGCGATCCGGGCCTGCAGCGGGAGCAGTTGGCGAGCTGCGGCGGCTGATCACCCTGGCGACCCAGAAGACTTGATCGTCTTCCGGTTCACCAGGGCGATCACCCGCCGCAGCTCGCCGACTGCTCCCGCTGCAGGCCCGGATCGCCTCACGGGATGGCAGGCACTCCAAAGCTGGGATGGCAGGCACTCCATGGCAGGGCGATCAGCTGGGGCCGAGAGCGGGTGGAGGCCTGCAGCCTCCGATTGTCTGCTGCTCTGCTCTGCTCTGCTGCGGTGGCGGCTGGGTCCACTTTGTCATCCTCTGGGCTGGGTCCATTGGGCCATTCCATCTTGGGATCCTTCCTCTCTTCAGGATGTCGGCCTCCATCTTGGTTTTGCACTTTGTCTTCTTGAATTTTATTTTATTTTAGTGGTTTTTATTTTATTTTTATTAATTTTATAATAATATTAATAATATAATAAATAATATAATATAATATTATATTATAATTTCAATATATTATAATGTCTATATATATATAATAATATAATAATTATGATATTAATACTAATAATATATGAATATTTCTTGATATATTAATATGTTAATATTAATGATGTGTAATATATAGAAAATATATTAAATAAATAATGTAGATTAGAATGTAGTTCCGCCTTTAGGTGCGGCCCTCCATAATATTTTTTGGCTCAAGAAGATCGGGATACAAAACTTTCCAATAAATAAATAAATAAATAATACCTGTAGGAAGCCCAGACTCTCATTCCTAGTCAACACAGAACTTGGGGAAAGGCCCTTCAGATTGAAGAAGGCATGGAGGAAAATGGAGCAGCATTGCCCTCTTCTGGCTTTATGATAGCAGAGCCAGACACGGCTCCTAAACGGTCTCGAAAACAGAATCTATTTAATGTCGTGTTCGTTTGTGGGATTATCATAACTCAGAAACCACTGGCCAAATGGACACCAAATTTGGACACAAGACACCCATCAGGCCAACGAGTGACCATCACTCAAGGAAAGAGCCTCCACCACACCCCAGGGCAGAGAGTTCCACTGCTGAACAGCACTCTCTCTCCATTAGTCACATATTTTTCTGCCGGCTGTTAGGAATAGTTGGAGTTGAAGTCCAAAACACCTGGAGGCCTATTATTATTATTATTATTCCATTCAGAAGCAGCTCTGCAGCACCTAACATCCTGCTTTGCAACAGCTGCAGAGCTGTTTGGGTTGGAAGTCAACCTGAAGAAAACGGAAGTCCTCTACCAGCCCGCACCACAGGAAGAACACCATCATCCCCACGTCAGCATAGACAAATCTGTGCTAAAGTCCGTTCAGCAGTTAACCTACCTGGGAAGCATCATCTCTTCAGATGCCAAGATTGAGAAAGAGATGGATCACAGATTAGCAAGAGCATAGAGTGCATTTGGAAGGTTTCACAAAAGAGTCTGGAGCAACAAACACCTGAGGCAAAGCAACAAAATCAATGTGTACAGAGCTATCATACTATCTATTCTCCTTTATGGGTCTGAAACATGGGTCACCTATCGCCAACACCTACGACTCCTCGAACGCTTTCATCAGCGCTGTCTTCGCACAATCCTAAATATACACTGGACTGACTATGTGACGAATGTTGCTGTCCTTGAGCAAGCAGGGATCACCAGCATTGAGGCCATGCTATTGAGAACAGGGCACATCTCTAGGATGGAGGACCACCGCCTCCCAAAGATACTACTCTATGGTGAACTCGCCACGGGTCAGCGCAAGAGAGGCGCCCCCAAAAAGAGATATAAGGACTCCCTGAAACAACATCTCAGGCTCGGCCAGATTGATTACCAACAATGGTCCACCCTGGCCTCACATCGGGAGCATGGAGACGCACTATCCACAATGCTGCGGCCTCTTTCGAGAACTCACACGCCGAATGGGTTTTGAAGAGTTTCCAAGTTGCAGAAAGAACCACAACTTGGAAACAACATCACCCAAGGAGACTTTCTGCTGTGCTTTCTGCAACTGAACTTGCCTATCTCAGATTGGCCTTTTTAGTCATCAACGTGCTTGTAAAAAGCCTGGGATGAGTCCTTCCTAAGAATCTTCGTTCGCGAAGTAATGCCGAGAGATTTTATTATTCCACTTTTTCTCTCTAGAAGAGACTCATAGCAATGGTAAAAAAATAATGTCATTTAAAACCGAAAGGGTGTAAACGTTAAGTTGGAATCAAAGCCAGATCTACCTAAAAATTAATAACTCAAATATATTTGTTTGGAGTATGTAATAAGGACCAAGGCCAGAGATTGGGCAGCTCTTGTTCCTGCCACCAGAGGGCAGGATAAGACTAAGCAAAAATACAGTCGGGTCTCTGAACAACCCTGGTCCAAATTTTGGGGGTGGATAAAATATTAATTTGCCAGTACCTAATGCATTGTATGGCAGCACAGATGGAGCCTTAGGCCAATCATTCATTTTGATCAAATGGAGAAAGAAAGGTGGAACGTGCCGATTGGTTATTTATGCATTTTAATCAATTTTCAATTATTTTAATGGATATATATGTATGTATGTATGTACAGCATATGTATGTATGTATGTGTGTTTACTTCTATTTCATATATTTTATATATGTTTAATTTTATTTCAACATTTATATTTTTCAGATTTTTGTTTTATATTTTTGTATTTTGATATGTTAACATTGTTTAAAGGTGGGTATATATATATATATATATATAGAGAGAGAGAGAGAGAGAGAGAGAGAGAGAGCCCCTGGTGGCACAGTGGATTAAACCGCTAAGCTGCTGAACTTGCTGACCAAAAGATCTGCGGTTCGAATCTGGGGAGCAGGGTGAGCTCCCGGTGCTAGTCCCAACTTGTGCCAACCTAGCAGTTCAAAAACATGCAAATGTGAGTAGATCAATAGGTACGGCTTTGGCGGGAATGTAACGCCGTTCCGTGCAGTTATGCCCATGGCCACATGACCTTGGAGATGTCTGCGGACAATGCCGGTTCTTCAGTTTAGACATGGAGATGAGCACCACCTGCCAGAGTTGGACACGACTAGACTTAATGTCAAGGGGAAAGCCTTTACCTTTACTAGATAGATCGATAGTTGTTGTTTATTCGTTCAGTCTCTTCTGGCTCTTGGTGTCCTCCTGGACCATCCCACACATCCCTGGTGTCCTGCAGGGCTCAGTATTGTCGCCCATGCTGTTTAATATCTGCACAAAGCCGTTGGGAAAGATCATCCTGAGTTTTGGAGTTCAGTGCCATCTGTACGCTGATGACGTCCAACTCTACTACGCCTTTCCACCTGCTTACTTATATGAACGTATCTTCTATGAACCATGTAGGAGCTTTCAATTGTCTGGGGAAGCCCTACTCTCGATCCCGCCTGCCTTGCATGTGCGACTGGCGAAGATGGACAGGACCTTCTCAGTAGTGCCCCCCCCCCCGACTATGGAACTCCCTCTCCAGGGGAATTAGATTGGCCCCCTCCCTCCCGACTTTCCGGAAAAAAGTAAAGTCCTGCCTCTTTGAGCAAGTTTTTGAGAATGCAGCGGGATAACACGGAACGATGAATGATGAACATGTAATGGCCAGACCGTGTGACCAGATAACGTTTTTAGCAGGATGACACCAATAATCATATGTTTTAATTGTTTTTATAAATATGTTTTATATTGTCATGTTGACAGGCTCGGATTATCACCTTTTTGTGCCCTAGGCCACAATTTGGAATTACGCCCCCTTTACCGCAAACCCCAATCACTCAGACTCCCAGGATTGAATCAAGGAAGGAGCCGGGCACGAGGAGGAGGAAGGAAGGGAAGCCCCGCCTCCTCCTCCCCCTCACGCTGTCCTTCCTTGAGTCAAGGAAGGAGCTGGGCACAAGGAGGAGGAAGGGAAGCGCCATCCTTGAGTATTATTCAACGTTTACATGCGCCCCCTGGCCCAGCTGGCCCGCGACTTTGGTCTGGAGTGTTATCAGTATGCTGATGACACCCAGCTTCTGCTGAGAATGGACGGCAGGCCGGACTCCGTACCCGATTGTTTCCATCTATGCCTTGAAGCCGTGACTGGTTGGCTGCGTGCCAGCCGGCTGAAGGTGAATCCGTCGAAGACGGAGATTCTGTGGCCTGGTCGGCCTGGGCTGGGTGGGTGCCGGTTGCCTACCCTGGATGGCGAGCGGCTTAACCCATCGCCATCGGTTAAGAGCTTGGGGTTTTGCTGGACTCCTCGCTGACCATGGAGGCTCAGGTCTCCGTGGTCAGCAGGACGTCATTCTATCACCTCCGACTGGCTAGGCGACTGGCACCCTACCTGTCCAGGAACGACCTGGCCACGGTAATCCAAGCGACGGTCATCTCGAGATTAGACTACTACTACGTTGGCCTTCCCTTGTCGACAATCCGGAAACTCAAGCTAGTGCAGAATGCCGCTGCTGCCTGCTGGCAGGATCGCCAGTGAGGGAGCACATTACACCTACCCTCCGGCAACTGCACTGGCTTCCCATCGAGTACCGAATTGCCTTCAAGGTGCTGGTTCTGACCTTTAAGGCCTTGCACGGCCTAGGGCCTGCGTACCTGAGGGACCGCCTTACCCCGTATTCTCCCCCGAGATCACTGCGCTCAGATGAACAGAATCTGTTGCTAGTACCATCAGTCCGCTCCTGCCACCTATCGACGACCAGACAAAGGACCTTTTCCGTAGCGGCACCGGTGCTTTGGAATGCCCTCCCGGACAGTACTCGAGCTAACTCGGAACTGGCCCCCTTCCGGAGGGCTTGCAAGACGGCCCTTTTTGGCCTAGCTTTTAACTAGGCACATCGGACCGAGAACCATGCCGTATGTCCTCTCATCCCTGTATGATGATGTAAATGTGTTTTAATGTGTTTTTATGTTTTTATGTTTTATTGTAGGGCCGCATGTCGACATGTCGTGACATGCTGCCTGTATATCTCACTGTTATCCGCCCCGAGCCTGCTGGGAGGAGCGGAATACAAAAATGAACAATAAATAAATAAATAAATAAATAAATAAGGAAGGAGCTGGGCGCGAGGAGGAAGAGGAAGGAAAGCCCCGCCTCCTCACGCCGTGCTTCCTTGACAAGGGGGCGAGGGCAAGGGAGGAGATGCCATTTCCTCCTTCCCCGCCCCCTTGCAGCACTCTCCCCCGCCCACCCCCGAGAGAGAGAGTCATCTCTGTCCTGAGTCCATGCGCGTTGCGTTTTTGTTTCAACTTTTTTTTGGTCCATGATCTGTGCCCCCCTTGCCTTGTGCCTCTCGGCCATGGCCTAGGTTGGCCTTATGGGCAATCCGGGCCTGCATGTTGATTGATTTTAATGGCACTGTTATCAATGCCCGGCATCGAATTATACCACGTGTAACCCACCTTGAGTCGCCGTATGGTTGAGAAAGGCGGGCTATAAATATCGTAAACAAACAAACAAACAAACGGGGTTACAGCCTGTGTTGGATGGGGTTACACTCCCTCTGAAGACGCAGGATCACAGCTTGGGACTCCTCCTGGACTCATCCCTGAGCCTGGAACCCCAGGTCTTGGTGGTGGCCAGGGGGGCTTTCGCGCAATTTAAACTGGTGCGCTTGTACCTTGGGAAGCCAGGCTTGGCCACGGTAGTCCACGCTCTGGTAATTGCATATACTCGAGTATAAGCCTAATTTTTCAGTCCCCCTTTTAGGCTGAAAAAGCTCCCCTCGGCTTATACTCGAGCCAAGGTTATTTATTATTTTATTCTGTTATTAGTATCATTTTTATTATTACTCTATTATTTTTATTACATTTATTTTATTATTATTACATTTGTTGCTTTACTTTACTATTATTGATATTACATTTGCATTATTTTACTCTATTATTTTTATTACATTTATTAATTTACTCTATTATTATTATTACATTTATTATTTTACTCTATTATTGTTATTACATTTATTATTTTGCTCTCTTTATTATTCTTTCAAGGATACGTAAGCACTAGGCCTGTGCAATCATGCTTCTAAATGTTTCTAAAGTACTTACAAAACTAAAATTCTGGTGGTAAACACTAGGTGGCGCTGGTACTTTGTTGCTATAGTGTTGCTAAAGTTCTGGTGGTGAAATGTTAGCAACACTGTAGAAGCAAAGCACCAGCGCCACCTAGTGTTCACCACCAGAATTTTAGTTTTGTAAGTACTTTAGAAACATTTAGAAGCATGATTTAACAGATCTAGTAAGCACATTTACATTAAAGGAGGCTAGAATAATGGTTTAATCAGAGTTGGACAGTCTTAAATTAAAGATAGTATGTAAATATTATTTATTTATTTATTTCATTTATTTTCCGCCCTTCCCACCCCGCAGGGGACCCAGGGCGGATTACAATGTACACATTACATTTAGACACACAAACACACAAGACAGAGGCAATTTAACATCTGGCCACCAGGGGGAGCTGTCGCACTCCTTCATTCCTCTGCGTGTTTCCTGGAGATGTTTTTATGGCCTCATAAATCAGTTAAATTTAGCCTCCCCACTAAGTGGTATCTTAATTTCCTACTTGAAAGATGCAACGGTTTTTCGGGTTGCAAAGGTCGACAACAGGCTACACAATAGGTCGAGAGCCCACCTCGACCCAGGCAGGCCTCAAACTCATGACCTTTCTGGTCAGTAGAGATCTTATGCAGCTGACACCCAGTCAGCTGCACCACATTCCCGGTTCAAATTTTTTTAAACCTACTGATGCCTCAATTAATGTAATTTTATGAGTATCTATTTTTATTTTGGAATTGACGAGTAGCTTCTGCATTTCACACCATCGGCTTATACTTGAGTCAATACATTTTCCCAGTTTTTGTAGTAAAATTAGCTTATTTAATTTCTATCCTTGCTCTTCTCAATGTTCCCGTTGTCAGAGTCCATCCCCCTCACCCCATAAAGGCTGTTTTCCATGTAAAGGATGCTATTTCGAGTATCCCACCCTGAATTTTAACGTTTTATATATGTGCTTGCAGTCCACCCTGTCTTTGTGATTTCAAATATCTAGTTGTATATTGTTTTTATTTATATGTATGTATCTTTTTTATTGTGTTCATTGCTGTTTTGATTTTATTTTATTGTAATTTGTTGTTTGAGCTTGGCCTCGTGTGCCCTGCCTAGAGATGTGCCCTGCCCAGCACAGCTGTGTTCTCAATAGCATGGCCTCAACGCTGGTGATCCCTGCTTGCTCAAGGACAGCAACATTTGTCATATAGTCAGTCCAGTGTACATTTAGGATTGTGCGTAGACAGCGCTGATGAAAGTGTTCGAGGAGTCGTAGGTTCGAGTAGTCGTAGGCGATAGGTGACTCGTGTTTCAGACCCATATAGAATAGACAATACAATAGCTCTGTTCACAATGATTTTGGTGCTTTGCCTCAGGTGTTTTTTACTCCAGACTCTTTTGTGAAGCCTTCCGAATGCACTATATGCCTTTGCTAATCTGCGATCTATCTCTTTATCAATCTGAAGAGATGATGCTTCCCAGGTAGGTGAACTGCTGAATGGACTTAAGCACAGATTTGCCTATGCTGACGTGGGGATGATGGTGTTCTTACTGTAGTGCGGGCTGGTAGAGGACTTCGGTTTTCTTCAGGCTGACTTCCAGGCCAAACAGTCCTGCAGCTGCTGCAAAGCAGGATGTTAGGCGCTGCAGAGCTGCTTCTGAGTGGGTGACAAGGGCAGCATCGTCAGCAAAAAGCAGCTCACAGACTAGGTAGTTTAGAGTCTTAGTGCGAGCCCTCAGGTGGCTTAAGTTGGATAAGCTGCCATCAGTACGATAGCGTATATATACGCCGTCTTCGTCTTCAAGATCTGCCATAGCCCTTTGGAGCATCATGCTGAAGAAGATTGTAAATAGGATTGGTGAAAGAACACAACCTTGTTTCACTTGCATAAGTAAAGAAATAAATATAAATGAATGAAGCAAGGTATTTGAAGAAAAAAGGTAAATTGACATATTTCAAAATTCAACCTTCATAAAGGCCTCAATGGCTTTGTTGAAAACGGAAGTCCTCTACCAGCCCACACCACAGGAAGAACACCATCATCCCCACGTCAGCATAGGCAAATCTGTGCAAGTGAAATCTTCCCCGTGTTACCAAAACAAGAGCGACTTGTGGAAAAACCCGACAACAAGCCGAGGAGGAAGGGCTCTGTAACGACACCCAAGGTCCCAACAACACTGATATTTTGCATCATAAGTAGGATTTCCACCTGTTTTGTCTCTGTAGCAAACTTTGGGAACGAATGACAGAATACACTCGGAATATAACTTTAATTCTGATTCCTCTTAGCGAGGCAATTTCCCCCTTCACAGCAGGCCTGGACCCACTTTGGCCCTCCCTCCACGTGTTTGGACCGCAACTCCCACAATTCCTAACAGTCGATCGGGGAGGGACAGGCTGCTGGGAGTGATGGTTGCTAGGCAACGCCAACAGGGTGCTGGGCCCAGTCATGCCAGCCCACACAAGCTCTCCCTCCGCTCCCTCCCTCCCTTCAAGGGGTTGCTAGGCAACCCAACCCTCGCAAGTCACTGTCTTCCTTCTCCAACACAAAACCCTCAAGCACAAACCGTTCACACATTCTCAACCTCCCACTTCCGCTCAAAAAGCCTAGCGAGTGAGGCCTGCTGCAGGCTTCTCACACACCCCGAACCTCCATTGTTCCCCAGGGGCAAAGGGGAAGACCAATTCCCTTCAAAAAGGGGCCTGCCAGGCCTACTGCAGGCTTGCCACACATTCTGAATTTCCATCGTCCTAGTGAGGCTTACTGTCGGTTTCTCACAAACTCTGAACCTACGTTGTTGACCAGGGGCAAACTGGAGCCCCCATTTCCCTCAAAGCAAGAGCCAGTCAGGCCTACTGCGGCCTAGTGAGGCCTACTGTCTGTTTCTCACAACCTCTGAACCTACGATGTTGAACAGGGGCAAACTGGAGCCCCCATTTCCCTCAAAGCAAGAGCCAGTCAGGCCTACTGCGGCCTAGTGAGGCCTATTGTGGAGCCAGTCAGGCTTACTGTCAGTTTCTCACAAACTCTGAACCTCCATTGTTGAACTGGGGTAAACGGGAACCCCCTTTCCCTCAAAGTAGGAGCCACCCGGGTCTTTTGCAGCCTAGTGAGGCCTCCTATGGAGCCAGTTAGGCCTATTGTCGGTTTCTCACACACTCTGAACCTCCATTGCTGAACTGGGGCAAACTGGAGCCCCCATTCCCCTCAAAGCAGGGGCCAGTCAGGCCTATTGTAGTGTTACTCACAGGCCTAGTGAGAGCCAGTCAGGCCTGCGGGTTTTGTACATACTCTGAACCTCCATTGTTGACCTGGGGCAAACTGGAGCCCCCATTCCCCTCAAAGCAGGAGCCAGTCAGGCCTACTGCGGCCTAGTGAGGCCTGCTGCGGGTTTTGCACATACTCTGAACCTCCATTGTTGACCTGGGGCAAACTGGAGCCCCCATTCCCCTCAAAGCAGGAGCCAGTCAGGCCTACTGCGGCCTAGTGAGGCCTGCTGCGGGTTTTGCACATACTCTGAACCTCCATTGTTGACCTGGGGCAAACTGGAGCCCCCATTCCCCTCAAAGCAGGAGCCAGTCAGGCCTACTGCGGCCTAGTGAGGCCTGCTGCGGGTTTTGCACATACTCTGAACCTCCACTGTTGACCTGGGCCCCCATTGTTGACCTGGGGCAGTGAGGCCTGCTGGAGCCTGAACCTCCATTGTTGACCTTGGGCCCCCATTCCCCTCAAAGCAGGAGCCAGTCAGGCCTACTGCGGCCTAGTAAGGCCTGCTGTGGATTTTGCACATACTCTGAACCTCCATTGTTGACCTGGGGCAAACTGGAGCCCCCATTCCTCTCAAAGCAGGAGCCAGTCAGGGCTACTGCGGCCTACTGAGGCCTGCTGCGGGGTTTTGCATTGTTGACATACTCTGAACCTCCATTGTTGACCTGGGGCAAACTGGAGCCCCCATTCCTCTCAAAGCAGGAGCCAGTCAGGCCTACTGCGGCCTAGTAAGGCCTGCTGTGGGTTTTGCACATACTCTGAACCTCCATTGTTGACCTGGGGCAAACTGGAGCCCCCATTCCTCTCAAAGCAGGAGCCAGTCAGGGCTACTGCGGTCTAGTGAGGCCTGCTGCGGGTTTTGCACATACTCTGAACCTCCATTGTTGACCTGGGGCAAACTGGAGCCCCCATTCCCCTCAAAGCAGGAGCCAGTCAGGCCTACTGCGGCCTACTGAGGCCTGCTGCAGGTTTTGCACATACTCTGAACCTCCATTGTTGACCTGGGGCAAACTGGAGCCCCCATTCCTCTCAAAGCAGGAGCCAGTCAGGGCTACTGCAGTCTAGTGAGGCCTGCTGACCTGGGGTTTTGCACATACTCTGAACCTCCATTGTTGACCTGGGGCAAACTGAACCTCCAGCCCCCATTCCCCTCAAAGCAGGAGCCAGTCAGGCCTACTGCGGCCCTCCTGAGGCCTGCTGCAGGTTTTGCACATACTCTGAACCTCCATTGTTGACCTGGGGCAAACTAGAGCCCCCATTCCCCTCAAAGCAGGAGCCAGTCAGGGCTACTGCGGCCTACTGAGGCCTGCTGCGGGTTTTGCACATACTCTGAACCTCCATTGTTGACCTGGGGCAAATTGGAGCCCCCATTCCCCTCAAAGCAGGAGCCAGTCAGGCCTACTGCGGCCTAGTAAGGCCTGCTGTGGGTTTTGCACATACTCTGAACCTCCATTGTTGACCTGGGGCAAACTGTAGCCCCCATTCCCCTCAAAGCAGGAGCCAGTCAGGCCTACTGCAGTCTAGTTGGGATAGCTACGGGTTTTGCACACACTCTGAACCTCCATTGTTGACCTGGGGCAAACTAGAGCTCCCATTCCCCTCAAAGCAGGAGCCAATCGGGTCTTCTGCGGCCTAGTGAGGCCTACAGTGGCTTTTTCTCCCATTCTGAACCAGGCCCCAGACCCACACATAAATCTATTCCCAGCCATTTCCCAACAATACTTCATCCTGCTCAACATTACTTCTCCCGAGAGTGTGTTTGCACGACAAATGCACACAGAAAACCCATTCCCCTAAATGGGAATCCTTTGTTTTGTGGCCGACTAATTTCTCGGTGCCCTCTGAATAGATAAAAACAGTCTTGACATCTCGCACCCAATTCACCGACATGGATCCCTGAACGATGGACAGAGAATGGAATGGAGAGTGAGCCCCACATCCCCCAGCAAATGCAATGGACGGCAAGCGCCTCACTGCAGCAAAGTTCCTCTCCATAAAGGTTCTGGGCCCACGGAGAAGAAGATGGGAACCCTGGCATGGCACGCTGGTGATTTAAGAGGTGGCGTTTCGGGGTCTTCCTGGGCTCAAGTGGTTTCCCAGCGTTTGTTGAAGACCCAAGTTCATGAAGAGATGGTCTTGGGGAAATCTGGAGCCTCCACGCAATCTTCTTCTGGAGAGCTTTTTGGAGGCTTCGGACCATTTCTTGGTGTTTGTTGAAGACTAGCTCATATGGAGACAGTCTCAGAGATATCTGGAGACTCCTTGCAATCCGCTTCTTCTTCTAATGGAGAACTTCTTGTTTATTGGAGGCCTCAGGCCATTTCCTGGTGTTTATTGAAGACCCAAGCTCATGCGGAGACTGTCCCGGGGATATCTGGAATCTCTATGCGATCTTTTTCTTCTTTTGGAGAGCTTTTTGGAGGCTTTGGAGCATTTCCCAGTGTTTGTTCAAGACCCAAGCTAATGTGGAGACTGTCCTGGATATACATAGAGATGCCCTGCAGCCCTCTTTTTCTTCTAATGGAGAAGTTCTTGGATTTTTTTGAGGCTTCAGGCCGTTTCCCGATGTTTGTTGACAACACCAAGCTCATGCGGAGGCTGTCCTGAGGATATCTGGAATCTCTGTGCAATCTTTTTCTTCTTCTGGAGAACTTTCTGGAGACTTTGAACCATTTCCTGGTGTTTGTTGGAGACCCATGTTGCACGGAGACTGTCTTGGGGAAATCTAGAGCCTCCTTGTGGTCTTCATCTCCTTCTGTTGCTTTTTCTGTTTGATGCCTTGCACTTGGTGGACCCAACAGCCTCCGGCCACCGCCATTCCACGACCCTCCCCTTTATAATCCATTTCCGGCCCCTCCCCAAGGAGGGGTGCCCAGTCCGTAGGTCTTTGCCCCTGGCGTGTTTCACGCCCGTGCAATCCCCGCCTTGTCCAGCTCGTCCTCTGAGAGACTGATGTGTAAACGGGTTTCGTTCCCGCTGCCGGCCCCCGAGGAGAAGGGCCACTTGAAGTCCAAGCTGCTGGCAGAGTTGTGCACCAGGCCTTGATCCAGGTGGCCGAAAAGGCTCTTGGCCAGTGGACCCCGCACCACCGCTCTGCCTCGCTCCTGGCTTGCATGCCCCCAGCTCGACTCGGCACGGATTCCTGCTGCTCTGGCCTCGGGTTCGACACTCGAGAGGGAGAGGACGGCGATACTGGTGAGTGTGGAGGCGCCGGGGCTGGTGGTGGTTTCTGCTTCCAGAGACGGAGAGGTGGTTTTGCTTGACCTCCTCCGCAGGGTCGGTGGGGGCGGGTTCAGCTTGGGAATGAATGGCTGGACCCTGAGGAGAGAAGATAGGAGCAAGGGTTAGGGCTAAGGCACTCAGAGCCATAGAATCCTAGAATTGGAAGAGGCCCCCAAAGGCCGCCCAGTCCAGCCTCATTCTGCCCTGCAAGAAAAGCACGATGGGAAACACACCCTGCAAAAGGCCACTCAATCTCTGCTGAAAAGCCTCCAAAGAAGGAGCTTCCACCACACTCCAAGGCAGAGAGTTGACATGCTTTCTGCCGCTTCTCCATGCATGTTTGTGATGGGTAGAAGTTCAGAAGAAGAGATTTGAAAGGGAGTCTGAACGAACGGTCAGCTTCCTTTCTGCACCAACTATGGAGAGATGCCTTGTTTCCTGGGGCGGTCTAAGGTAATTTTAAATGGTAAGTGAACATTATTTTGGCACCCCCCCCAAAAAAACATTATTTTGGCCCCCCCCCCCTCCCGCTCATGCCAAGAAGCTCCTGTGCACAGGCGCAGAAGCCTATTCGGCACACAGGGAGGTTTGCTACAGCGCGGCGTCGGAGCGCACAAGGCCCAAAAGCGGAACATCGGCCGGACGCTGTCTGGCGGGCGGGGGAATGCGCCCTTTACCCAGATGGCGCCCCACGCAGCGACGTCCTTTGCCTACCGGTAGGACCGCCCCTGCTTGTTTCAAAGCATCATCATCATAGACAAAACAGCAAAGTTGTGCCGATACCCAAACACTAAAAAATTGTCCCATATATAGTCTCTCTCTCTCTCTCTCTCTCTCTCTCTCTCTCTCTCTCTCTATATATATATATATGTACACACACACACACTTAGTATTACTTTTATATCTACAACTATATAATATAATGTTACTATTATATATTACTATATTAAATAGACTCAGAATAGAGTAGGAAGGGACTCTACCATGGTATTGGGGGAGAACAGACAGGAAGGAAGGAGAGAAGGAGGGAGGGAAAGAGGGAAGGAATGAAGGAGAGAAAGGGGGAAGGAAGAAAGGATGGACGGACAGACCAAAGCTAGGAAGAAGAGAAAGGAGAAAGGAAAGAAAAAGAGGAGGAAAGGCAGGAAAGAGATAAAGAAGGAAGGAAGGAGAAAAGGAAATAAAAAGTGAAAGAAGGAAGGAAACAGGGAGGAAAGGAAGGTGAGAAGGGAAGAAGGAGAGAAAGGGGGGGGGCAAGGAGGGAAGGGAAGAGAGAAGGGAGGATGGAACCAAAGAGGTAGAGAAGGAAGAAAGCTCCCAGGATTCCAAAGCACTGAGCCATAGCAGTTAAAGTGGTATCAAACTTCATTAGCTCTACAGCAGGGGTGTCCACACTTTTTCAGCATGCGAGCTACTTATAATAATACCAAGTCAGAAAGATCAACCTACCTCCTCAAGGCTGGAGAGGGGGGGCGGGGCTTGGTGTGGCCTGGCTCCGCCCCTCTGGCTTCCGCTCTACCAGCAGCTTCTCAGGCTTGAGGATGGCAGTGCCAAGCCAGCCTTATGCTAGCTATGCGACCACTGGCTTGGCTCTGCCATCCTCAAGCCTGAGAAGCTGCTGGTAGAGCGGAATCCCACCGAAGGGGCGGAGCCAGGACACGCCAAGCCCCTCTCCCTCCCCTCTGGCTTTGGAGCTCCCAGCAGCTTCTCCAGGCTTGAGGATGGCAGTGCCAAGCCAGCCTTATGCTAGCTATGCGACCACTGGCTTGGCACTGCCATCCTCAAGCCTGAAGAAGCTGCTGGTAGAGCGGAACCCACCGGGGGCGGAGCCAGGTCACGCCAAGCCCCTCTCCCTCCCCTCTGGCTTTGGAGCTCCCAGCAGCTTCTCCAGGCTTGAGGATGGCAGTGCCAAGCCAGCCTTATGCTAGCTATGCGACCACTGGCTTGGCTCTGCCATCCTCAAGCCTGGAGAAGCTGCTGCTGGTAGAGCGGAACCACTGGGGGGCCGAGCCAGGTCACGCCAAGCCCCTCTGCGACCACCCTCCCTCTGGCTTTGGAGCTCCCAGCAGCTTCTCCAGGCTTGAGGATGGCAGTGCCAAGCCAGCCTTATGCTAGCTATCCTCGACCACTGGCATTGGCACTGCCATCCTCAAGCCTGGAGAAGCTGCTGGTAGAGCAGTGAAGCCACCAGGGGTGGGGCGGAGCCAGGTCACACCCCCTCCCCTCCCCTCTGGCTTTGGAGCTCCCAGCAGCTTCTCCAGGCTTGACGATGGCAGTGCCAAGCCAGTGGTGGCATAGCTTGCACAAGGCTGGCTTGGCCCTGCCCTCCTCAAGGCTGAAGCAGCTGCTGGGAGTGCTGAAGCCGGGGAGGGGGCGGGCTTGGCGCAGCCCGGCTCCGCCCCCTCTGAGAAGCATCCCATCTGGCTGCGATCGACCTCCTTCGGTCCCGTGATTGACTGGTCGATCGCAATCAACTTCCTGGGCAGCCCTACTCTACAGTATAGAAGCACCCTAAAACATAGCAAAAAGGGGAAGCTGCTTCAGGAGCTGCACCTGGAGCTCCTCTTTGAGGAACGTCACCTCTAATTTAATGGCCATGGCTCAATGCTATGGGCTCCTGGGATATGGTGAGGCATCAGCATTCTTTGTCAGAGAAGCCTACAGACCTTGCAAACTACAGCCCCCATGACCCCAAAGTATTGATCCAGGGCAGTTAGTGGATTCATTCTACAGCAGAGATGTAACCCAAGGTTTTCTTTTCCATTTTGTTTAGGGGAGGAATTCTAAGTGGGCAGCCACTGTAATGGCCAAATTACAAATTACATTCAGCAGCAAATAATAATAATAATAATAATACCTTTTTTTAGTTTTCTGTTTTTCAAAATTGAGGTGCACATTAGATTCAATGGCGCATTAGATTCAAGTCAATATGGTAATAATGAATAAGCTGCTGCCTTCAAATCGCAATGCCACCATTCTTGAAACCCTATCAGGGCAACGCGTGCTGAACATGAACTTGGAAGTGCCACCTTAGTTGGACAAGAGACCCTAACATGCCTCCTGCTAGTTATGGGAGCTGCAGTCCCTAACAGGCGTATTCCCAAACCCTACCTCTCCTCCTGTGCCGGAGGGCTGGGCCCCTTGCCCTTTGGCGGCCCGGTCCCATTGGGCACACTGCTGCTGTCGGTGGCCTCGGAGCCTTCCACACTACGGAGACCCTCGGGCCCCTCCAGGGCCAGGAGGAGGCGCTCCTCACTTCCTGTGCCGTTGGGCAACCCCTTGTCCAGGTTGGCCAGGTCCAGGTAGGAGCCGCAAGCGTTCCGCAGGGCCACGGGGCTTCCCAGGACGCTGGCCGGCGTCGAGGCGGACGGCAGGCTGATTTCAAGGCTGTAGTGGTTCTTCAGGTTGAGGGAGAGGGACTGGGCCAAGGATAGGTTCTGTAGCGAACGATCAACTAGGGAGAAAAGGGGGAAAGGTGAGGTGGAGAAAGAAAAGGGGATCAGCCTGGCACTTCACTCAAATGGGCACAATGAGATCCCAAGCTGATCTGGCCTCGAGGCAGGCCCGGATTACCCATAAGGCCAACCTAGACCATGGCCTAGGGGAGCAAGCCGAGGGGGGGGGGGGGGCCCAGATCACGGACCACAAAAAAATGTTGAAACAAATAAAAACGCCGTGGCCGGCCCCTGGAGTCTCTCCCAACTCTCGGAGCTTGCGAATGCCAAGGGGGAGTTGGGTGTGTTGGTTGTGGGGAGGGTGCCTGGCTCTGTCCCTGGGTCCAATCCTGAGGACCTGGCCCTCTTCTCCCTCCCTCCCTCCCTTCCGGTTCCGGACATGGCCTCCTTTGCGGAGGGAGGGATGGAGGGAATGGCGTGTAGGCGGGCGCCCCGGCCTGGCTGGCCCCCTCCCTCCATCTTTCCTGGGGATGCTGTCCCCGGGGGCCTTGGCTGCTCCATTGGCTGGGAAGGCGAAGGAGGCCAGATGGGGGGCTCTGCTTCTTGGGAGGGAGGGAGGGAGGGAGGGAGGGAGAGAGGAAGAGCCTCCTGACTGTGTGTGTGAGAGAGAGCTATTATTCACCAGGGGAACTCTCTGCTTTTGGCAAATAATGACCCTTACGAGTGTGTGTGTGTTCTGAATGGGTTGCGCGGGGGGCAGTCCTGGGGGGGTCTTTCTTGCCGGAGTCTCCTCCAGGGCTGGTGAGTTGCCCATGTCAGCCAGTCTTTCCTCGTGGCTTCTATCATCAAAACATGGGTGGGGAGAGTGGGTTCAGCTCCCAAAACGTGGCTTTTGTGGGAGGGAGGGAGGGAGGGGGGCCCTTTCGCTCTTGTTTGGCAACGGACTCGCCCCCTTGGGGAGCCTCCGCCCTTGAGGGCACATCTTCGGGGGGGGGGGGGGAGCCCAGGAGGTTCGCAATCGGCCGGCAGGCAGAGAGGGAGGGGGCTCCTCCAGAAGACTTGGGCCGAGCGAGGGTCGAGGTCAAGGCTCAGGGTCCGTGCGGGGGACGACAAGTTCTCTGCCGGGGGGGTTGGCTGTGAGCATGGCCTGCCCCTTGCCCTGCCAGGCGGGACTCTTCTGCCTTCCTGGCACACCGGGACGGAGAACACCCGCCCGCCCGCTCGCTTCGCCTCGGCTCTCCTGTCCCGGCCCGGCCCCTGGCTCTCGGCTGCCCAGGACACTCCTCCTTCCGCCTGGCCATGGGAAGCGCCTGCTGGAGCCTCCTGGTGGCCTTGGCCTTCCTGCTCTGCTGCCTGGCGGGTAAGGAGGGGGCCTGGCCCTTTCCCGGGGGGGGGGGCTGCGGTAGAGGTTGGCTTAAAGGTGGCGTAATTCCAAAGTGTGGCCTAGGGCACAAAAAGGTGTTAATCCGGGCCTGCCTCGAGGATAAATCAACAGTATGGACAAGAAAGCCCTGCCGTCCTATCCCTTCGAAGACCTTCCCAAGGTCTCACCTGGATGCCGCAGCTGCACCTTGATCTCCAGCTCTTTGAGCTGCTTGACCAGCAAGGAGACGTGTTGAAGGAGGTCACGGTTGGTCAGAAGCAGCTGTCGGACGCGGGCCTGAGCCTCAATCCGGGCCGTGGTCTCAGCGGACAGCTGGTCTTTCAGCAGCTGCACCTGATGGACAACGGGAAAAGAGGAGACTTGAGCCGAAGAGACCAAGAGAAGTCATGTAAACATCGGATGAGGTTGAGAGAACCCTCTTCAGCCCCTGGGGGAGTTGATTCTGATTTAAGGCAAAGGGATCTCGGAGTCTTAGTAGAGTACAAGCGGAACGTGAGCCAACAGTGGGATGCGGCAGCTAAAACAACCAATGCTATTCTAGGCTGCATCAAGTGGAGTCTAGCATCTATGGAGGGATGTCATAGTCTCGGTCAGAATTCACCTGGAATAATCCAGTGTCCACTTCTGGGCAAAGCAATGCAAGATGGACAAGATGGAAGGTGTCCAGAGAAGGGCAAGCAAAAGGGTCAAAGGTTTGGAAACCAAGCCTTATAAGGAATGGGTAGGGAGCTGGGTCTGTTTAGCTTGAGATGAGAGAAGGATGGGAGAAGACAAATGGGGCTCAGGGTGTATATTACACTTGGCATTACATAGGTCAGGTACTGCAATCAGACCGACTTCCAAATGTCTCCTTCTCTGGATGTTTCCAAACAGAGGTTGGATGCCCATTTGTTGGAAGGGTTTGGGTTGTGTATTCCTACATATGGTGGAAGGGGGTTGGACTGGATGGCCTTTGAGTGTCCCTTCAACTCTGGAAATCGCAGTGCGGCGGTGGAGTCTCTTCCGGAGGTTTATGTTGGGGGGGGGGGGAGCTATATGTCCCCACGTTAAGATCCTGAGTGTGTCTGCGTCTTCTTCTCTGGAGGTCTTTTGGAAGAAGCTGGAGTGCCTTGTGTCAGAAGTGTTTGAGTTAGGGTTGCCACTTTTTTATATCTATCTATCTATCTATCTATCTATCTATACATACATATAATAAAATAGAATGTTTGTATGAATGTATGTATGTTTGTTTGTTTGCGGAGGGCGGATATGTGGCAGCATTCCAATTGGTTGCCACTGTGGGATTATTTGCATAATGCCTCTGATTGGCCAACCAGCCAACATTCCAATACTCCAAGGAGGCAGAGATAGGATTGGTTGCCACTGAGGGAGAATTGGGACTTCAAGTACCTCTACTCATTCCCCAAGAATGAGGCAGCCCCCAACAAAGACTGATGAAGACCATACTTGGCACACAGAACCCCCTTGACCCACTCTCCATTCTACTGCAGTATGGAACAGGGTAGACTGTGGATGATGGGACTTGAAGTACCAAAGACCAACCTTGGCACACGATGCCTTTCTCAAATAACCCGGGCAGCGCCGGGTCCCCAAAAATAAGGGACACCCTTTGGCACTGCCCTACAGCCCCAATTATCAGTGCAGGGCACCAACTGCTGCTCTTTAGGCCAGCCGGCCAGAATGAAGGGGGGGGGGGGCAGGTCCACCTTGTCTCCTGTGCTATGTGAATAATATAATATATTGTAATGTATTGTGCATACATATGTGTATAATATTCCAATGCAATACAATATAATACTAACAATGATACGATATTATAATTATATATTTTATATTACATGTAAGATTACTAATATTACAATATAATGGTATAGTACAATATGGAAATATATAATACTAATAGTATGCTGTGCTAATAATATGATGTATTGTATATCTATCTATCTTATAAGACGCTCTGGGTCCCCTTCGGGGTGAGAAAGGACAGCATAGAAATGTGGTAAATAAATACGTCAATATTGTTTGCTATGGGCTGGAGATCAGTTGAGCATAGAAGCCGTAGATTGGTGAGGCACTCTTGGGCAGAAAGAAGCTAGAGACTTGGAAAGTCTTGGGAAGTCTGACTTGGCCATGGTGGTCCACGCTCTGGTTACATCCCGTATAGATTACTGCAACGCTCTCTACGTGGGGTTGCCTTTGAAGACTCTTCGGAAGCTGCAACTAGCCCAATGGACAGCAGCCAGGTTGATAACAGGAGTGGCATTCGGAGAGCGTACAACTCCCCTGTTGTGCCAGCTCCACTAGTTGCCAGTTTGCTACCGGGCACAATTCAAAGTGCTGGCTTTAGCCTTTAAAGCCCTAAATGGTTCGGGTCCTACTTACCTGTCTGGACGCATCTCTCCCTATGAACCATCGAGATGCTTAAGATCATCTGGAGAGGCCCTGCTTTCGGTCCCGCCTTCTTCGCAGGCGCGACTGGCGGGGACGAGAGACAGGGCCTTTTCAGTGGTGGCTCCTCAGCTTTGGAACGCCCTCCCTAAAGACATCAGATCGGCCCCCTCCCTCCTGACATTTCGCAAGAAAGTCAAGACCTGGCTGTTTGAGCAGGCATTTGCTGATGAAATGTAATGGTTTAATTAGATATATGGAATGACGACGATGTGACGGAAACCGATTTCAACATGACGCTGAGACTGCAATTGTATGTTTTTAATTGTTAATTTGTTGTTATATGGTTATTTTTTTTTTGGTTTGTTTGCTTGTGTTGTATTGAGGGCAGAGACTGCCTTGTGTAAACCGTCCCGAGTCGCCTTTGGGCTGAGAGGGGCGTTATAGAAACGTGACAAATAAATAAATAATTAATAAAACTACAGATCCCATGACCCGATAGCAGTTTAAAGTGGGACCAAACTGCATTGATTCTATAGAAGGGCCAGTGTTAAGTGAGGTCTCTCCCAGCATGGGTCAACCTTGAAGGTGTGGCAGCTAAAGTGGGACCAAACTGCATTAATTCTACAGTGTAGAAGGAGCAGGGTGAAGTGAGGTCCCTCCCCGACTGGGTCAGCTAAATAGCAGCAAGCCACCTTCCTCTCCGGAGGAGCTGAAAATATGGGACAGGAGCTTAAAAAACGGGACACAAAATTTAGAGCCAAAATACGGGACGTCCCTTATAATACGGGACATGTGGCAACCCTAGTTTGAGTCATAGCTGGATTGGACTGGATGACACTTGGGGTCCAATCAATTTCTGACTGTGTGACTGCATGAGAGCGAGGAGAGCCGGCACTGACTTACCTGGGCCACGGCCACCTGGGTCTGCTGCTGCTGCTGGAGGAGCTGGTGCTGGAGGAGCTGGAGGCAGTGCTGGGAGGCCAGTGGGGTGGCCCCCGAGGAGGAGGAGCAGGGGCTGGTGGGGCTGCCCAGGGGCTGTGCGGCCAGAGGGCGAAGGAGGGAGCCGCCCTCCGTCTCCTGGGATCCCAAAGGGCAGGGAACACAAGGGAGCAAGTTAGGATTCCACCCCGGAAACGCCCCAGAAACTCCCTTTCCCCGTGCATTCCGTGTAAACATGCATACATATTTGGGAAAACACCTTATTGGAATTTAGATCAACTGCTCTGTAGTTGTGGCATTTAATCAGCTGGCTATTAGGGTATCTGTAGGTATATGAAGAGAAGGGGACAAACTTTTTTTCCTGGACACAATGGAAGAATGGATTCAAATTACAGGAAAGTAGATTCCACCCAAATATTAGGAAGGACGTCGTGACAGTAAGAGCTGTTTGACAATTGAACATGCTGCCAGGCAGGGTGGTAGAGTCTCCTTCTCCAGAGGTTTTGAACCAGAGGCTGAATAGCCATCTGTCAGGAGTGTTTCAATTGCGTTTTCCTGCATGGCAGAAGGGGGTAGGACTGGATGGCCTTTGCAGGTGCCTCCCAACTATAAGTTTCTACAATTCTATAATATTCTGACTAAACAAATCAAGGATACAGTTAGGGTTCAAATGTCTTCTGACATCCCCCAAAAAGTTTGGGAACCACTGCTCTAGCATCGTATACTGGTTGTCACTCGACTACAACAACCGCAACGTGGGACAAGGAATATCAGTCAGTCAGTCAGTAGCCTTTATTTCGGTCAACAAACCATCGGCTAAGTCAGGTGAAAATAGAACCATAGAATACAACATTTAAGAAATTAATAACATTGCATTTGGGTTATGATTAATAAGAACAAGTGTCACAGTTCGCTATCGGTTGAATGACTGTCTTTATCATTTAAAACAGGAACTGATTGCCAATTAATAGTAAGTGTTCTGAGTACTCTTTGTTACACTCTTAGTGTTTACAGGTTATTAATGAAGCACTTGCGGCTTTGCCGCTGCAAAGAGAAATTTGGCCACCTGTTCCGTTACCCTTTTGTCAAGATCAGACAGTAAATAAGTACAGTACCAATTTAGGGTTCTTCCTGGCCATTTGGTGAGTAGAGGGGATATTAACCTTAGTCTATCATCCCTGTAAATTGTGCAAATAAAAAGTACATGTATTACAGTTTCTATTTTACCCTCCCGCAAGGGCAAACTCTGTGTTCATAATCAGTCCCTTTGTATCTACCTTCTAGTATGGCTGATTTGAGGGCATTAAATCTGCCCCAACTGAAAGCAAGACGAAATTTTGGGATATTTAAATTTTCTAAGTATTTGGCACATCCCAAAGGATTAAATGTTAGGCCTAAATTTAGTGGAGAGCATGTGGAGCATGCCAGAGTCATTGAGGCCTGTTTGTCTATGTCACTGATTCGTTCTGCTAAGGTCTGCATTGTCTTTTTATGCTCAAGACTGCTCAGAATGTTCTCTGAGAGGCCCATCTGCCTAAGTTTCTGATTTAATGCTTTGATTCGGTGGGATTTAAAGAGGTCTTCTTGAATCAAATATGTATAGCCCGCTTCCGGCCCTTTGTACATACTCTCCATCCAGTATCCTAGGGTCCTTCTCCAAGCTAGTGATTCAAGAGAGGCTGTTCCTGATTCCAATCTTAAGACCGCAGATGGAACGCAATTGGGGACAGCAAATAGTTTTCTGAGAAACCCTGATTGAACTTGTTCTACTTTAGATGTGAAGCCTGTGATCCATACTGGAATTGCATATAGTAATTGGGCTGTTACCTTTGCTTGGAAGACCTTTGTTGCAGCTGGGATATACTGGCCACCTTCGGTATAGAAAAGCGAATTATTGCTTTACTACTGGATAGAGCGTTTTGTACAGCTAATTTTTGGTGGCATCCCCAGGAAGCTGTGGCCTGAAAGGTAACCCCTAAATATTTAAAACTGGAGACTTGTTCTATTAAGTTCTTTCCTATGTACCAGTTATGCCTGGCCCGCTTATTTGAGAAGATCATAATTTTGGTTTTACTATAGTTGATCTTTAGCAGGTTTTTCTCACAGTATTGGTTGAATGCACTCAGCACTCGCTTGAGTCCTACCTTGGTGTAGGATATGAGGGCAGCATCATCTGCATAAAGCAAAAGGGGTATATTGGTGGATGAGATTTTAGGGGGATGTCCATTTGGTAGTGAGACATGAGTGGCCAGGTCGTTCACGTATAGATTAAACAGGATAGGGGCCAGGATGCACCCCTGGCATACCCCTCTATTTACTGCTATTGGTTTTGAGAGATTGCCTTGTACACCACATCTTACTTGTGTTGAAGTGTTTGAATATAGGCTCTTAACCAGCCAGAGCAATCTTTTGTCCATTGTGGTCTTCTGCAATTTTTGCCATAGCAAATTCCTTGGAATTGAATCAAAGGCAGCTTTTAGATCGATAAAAGCGGTGAATAGTCCTTTGTATGGAGGAGTTTGGTATTTTTCTGCTAGGTGGCTTAGCACAATACAGTGGTCTATAGTAGACCTTCCGGACAAGGAATATGCAAAATATACAATATTATATATTATCTTCTGTTGATAAGGCACTTCAAGCCAAAACACAATATATGATGCATTTCACAACAATAAATGGTTTCCATTTTATTACGTATTCGGGAGCGGTGTTCCGATATCCTGGTCCTCAGGGGGCGTGACGATTGCCCCACAGGATATGCCACGCATATATCCATCTCCAGCATGGTATGTGATCTATATATTTTCAATTCTAGCACTTATGCTGTAGAAATTGGGCAATATGGTTATTGTATTGTTATTATTACAGAAACGAATTATCATGTGACGCGTAGCATGTTGCTTTTTATTTTTGCCGCTTGAAATAGCCCACTTTGGGGCGAAATGGATCGGGCCCTGCAGCTCTACCGTTGCGGCGTGCCCTGCGTCTTCTGGCATTCCATCCCGGCACACGGACTTTTCACACCGCTGTGGCCCATACCGGGAACCGGACTGTGTTTTGGATTTATTCCACCACGAACTTGAAGTTGTTGGATTATTTTTCTTATCGTCCCTACAGAGACTTACCTTTCAACCTGTCCGGACTTACCTTTCCTACAATCTTTTCCCGAGGGACTGTCATCCCAGCGGCATTGTGTCTTTCGGTTAATGTGATGTTATTACTTATATGAAACCCTTTATTGTTGTGAAATGCATCACATATTGTGTTTTGGCTTAAAGTGCCTTATCAACAGAAGATAATATATAATATTGTATATTTTGCCTATTCCTTGTCCCATGTTGTGGTCGTTAGCTGTATTTCTACAGCTCACTTTGTGTAGTGCTCACTCGACTACAACACCCATCAGCCCCATCTGTGACCAACTAAGGGAGTCTAGCAATGCCTGGCAGAATGGGGTCGGACTGGATGGTCCTTGGAGGTCTCTTCCAACTCTAGGATTATGCCCTCTCCTGCTATGGGACTCAAAACAGTGAAGGCACTCCTCTTACCTGGCTGCTCCGGTCCTTCAGGTTTGGCCCCGATGGAGGGACCCCCAATTCGGCCACTGCCAACAGTTGCTCAGAAGCCCTCCCGTCCGGCACCCCCGTCTCCTCCAAAATCACAGGAGCTCTTTCCCCATCGGTCATGGCTGGCCCAGCCAGATGCAGACCTTCAAAGGACAAAGGCACAAGAGACGTCATGCTCCAACCCCAAACTGGCTATGTTTTTAGACTCAGCCGGAAAGCCTGAAGAGAGAGGGCTAATCTAATTTCTTTAGGGAGGGTATTCCAGAGCCGGGGAGCCACCACCGAGAAGCCCCCCCCCCCATCCCTTGAAACGGTGGTGGGACAAAAGAAGGATATTAATGCCTGCGCTGGTTCATAGAAGGAGGTTGGACCCAAAGTGTATAGAGCTTTATAGGTATTCACCTGCCCTTTGAATTGGGCCTGGAAACTTATCAGGAGCCAGTGGAGCTTCTTTAAAAGGGGGGTGCCATGCTCCCTATAACTCACCCCAGTTCATAATCCGGCTGCTGCTCTTTGTACTAGCTACAGTTTCCCAGTCGTCTTCTTTTTATTTTCTTTTGTAATCCCCCAAATAAAATAACAGCTTACAATGTAGACAAAACACAAAACAGTGAACATTTTACATACACATAGCCCACCACCAAGGCCTGAACAGGTATCCTTTTCTTCGTCATATATTTATAAATCAACCGTTAATCGAATGCCATATCCAAAATTCCTGACCAACAGGGTTATATTGCATCCCATTTTCACTCTCTAAAGCAGGGGTGCTCACACTTTTTCAGCATGGGAGCTACTGATTAAAAAACCAAGTCCCAAAGATCACCTACCCAGAAATGTAAAACGTATAACTATTTTCTTATTTATTTATTTATATTTATTATTCATTTTATGTACCACTCCTTCCAGCAGGCTCGGGGCAGTTTACATAAAATGAAGTTATAAAACATCAGCATTTCAATTTAATAACAACAATATAAAACAGAGCATAAAAATACATCCAACCACCCCATTTCTCCCACACTGCCATATTACCACACATATTATCAGCCAGAAAGTAAGAAGAGAGGCTGTTGAACTGCAAGGCCATTTAATACTCAGCAAGGTAAACAAAGGGGCATGCAAAAATACATCCAACCACCCCATTTCTCCCACACTGCCATATTCCCCAACATATCAGCCAGAAAGTAAGAAGAGAGGCTTTTGAACTGCAAGGCCATTTAATACTCAGCAAGGTAAACAAAGGGGCATGCAAAAATACATCCAACCACCCCATTTCTCCCACACTGCCATATTCCCCAACATATTATCAGCCAGAAAGTAAGAAGAGAGGCTTTTGAACTGCAAGGCCATTTAATACTCAGCAAGGTAAACAAAGGGGCATGCAAAAATACATCCAACCACCCCATTTCTCCCACACTGCCATATTCCCCAACATATTATCAGCCAGAAAGTAAGAAGAGAGGCTGTTGAACTGCAAGGCCATTTAATACTCAGCAAGGTAAACAAAGGGGCATGCAAAAATACATCCAACCACCCAATTTCTCCCACATTTCCATATTCCCCAACATATATTTCTCAAGGAACAAAGCAAGCAGAGAGGCTTTTGGAGCGAAAAAGGCCATTTTAAACATTAAAAATAAACAAAGAGACATGCCACGGTACAATCAAGCACCCACCCCAAAGTAAAAAGACAGACCTTTGAGATGCGGTAAGGAAATTATCCGAAAGCGTCCTTGTTCTCCTCCTCCGTCGTTGCTCCTATTTCCACGCCGCCAGCATGCGTGCCGCCTCCAGAGCTCACGAGAAGTCCGAGAGGCAGAATGGGCGCTTCTGCGCATGCGCGCGGGGCCAGCCATGCATCGCGTCATCCAGGCCCGCCCCCTTTGGTCTCCTACGACTCTGAGTGCCTGGAGAAGGACGGAGCGAGGAGGAGGAATCCAAAAGAAGGGGCCCATTCTGCCACTTGGACTCTGGAGCTTTTGGAGGCGGCGCGCGAGCAGGGAGCGGGGAGGAGCAACGATGGAGGACTTATTTGCAGCGTGCAGGGGCGCGTGAAGAGGACCAACAGCAAAAAAAACCTGGTCAGGGGCCTGAAGATCACCAGGATGAGGCCCGAAGATCACCCTGGTGATCGAGATCACCATTCTGAGCACCCCTGCTCTAAAGTGTATTTAATAAAGACCAACCAGCATGCCTCAAAATCTGATCTTTTAGTTTTCCCCCTGACTACCTTCATTTTCATAGCTTATCATTTAAGGCTATGTTCCAATCCTCCCTATACCAAGCTTCCAGTGTAAGATTAGTTATTATTTTCCAATTCCTTGCTATTATAATTCTTGCCACAGTGAATAAAATAATCACAATTCTTTCTTTTCCATTTGTAAATTCAACATTGTGGTGTCCATTAGTAATGCTAACCTAGCAACTGGAGTAATATTTAGCCCTATAATATTGCCTATTTCGATAAATATATCCTTCCAAAAACTCTTCACTTGGGGGCATTCCCACCATAAATGGAAATATGTCCCTTTGTGCATGCCACATCTCCAGCAGAGGTTGCTTTATTTGCTATCCACCTGATGTTGTTTGACCGGTGTGGTATACCATCTCCATATAACTTTAAATACATTTTCTTTTAATCTTGTTCATAAATTCTTAACCACTCTCCACTTCAGAACCCTTTTCCAATCAAAATCTGACCGAGGCTCTAGGTCTCCTTCCCATACCTTCTCAAACAGCTTCAGCCCTGTTTCTTCGCCAATTAATCCATTATATATTTTCCCAATTAATCCTTTCCCTATTATTTCTTGGGTTTTAAGTTTACTTAGCCATTCCTCATATTTATTCAATGCTCTGCATCTGGGGTTTTACTTAACCAGTCCTTTCCCCAGTTATACAGCTGTTGTCTCTCAAACCAATTCAGAGCACCGTGTTCTTCTAACTTATTAAACTTGCCCATTGAATTTTGTATCCATTCTTTCCTGGAAAGAGCAGTTTCCACCTCCACTAATTTTTTATATTTAAGTTTAATTCTCAGGTCTTCTGGAGTTATGGGCTGGAGTGTCACCAGTACGCTGACGACACCCAGCTCATTCTGAGGATGGAGGGCAGGCCGGGTTCTGTCCCCGATAATTTCCAACACTGCCTCAAAGCCGTTACTGGATGGCTGCGAGCCAGTAGGTTGAGGGTGAATCCGGCGAAGACGGAGATCTTGTGGCTGGGTCGCCCGGGTGATGTTAATGTCCAGCTTCCGAGCCTGGACGGTGCGGTGTTATGCCCATCGCCTTCCGTAAAGAGCCTGGGGGTCCATTTGGACTCCCAGCTGACCATGGAGGCCCAGGTCTCTGCGGTCAGCAAGATCGCTTTTTTCATCTGCGACAGGCAAGGAGGCTGGCCCCCTATCTCTCCCGGAACGATCTGGCCACGGTGATCCAAGCCACAGTCATCTCAAGGCTGGATTACTGCAACGCGCTCTACGTTGGCCTTCCTCTGTCGGTGACCCGGAAGCTCAGGCTAGTGCAGAACACTGCCGCCCGGCTCCTGTCTGGCACGCCAGCTGGCGCCCACATAACACCTGTTTTGCAGGATCTGCACTGGCTGCCAATTGAGCACCGGATCACCTTCAAAGTGTTGGTCCTCACCTTTAAGGCCTTACACGGCCTGGGGCCAGCGTATTTGAGGGACCGTCTCACCCCATATTGCCCTCCGAGATCACTTCGGTCTGAGGACTCCAATCTCCTGGAGATACCTTCAGCTAAACTCGCAAGGCTGACTGCTACCCGCCGGAGGGCGTTCTCTGTCATAGCACCTACGCTGTGGAACGCCCTCCCGGCCGGAACTCGGGCTATGAAGGACTTGCTCCCGTTTAGACGGGCCTGTAAAACATACCTGTTTAAGCAGGCCTTTGGTGAGTAAGTCCTGCCCATGCCCCGCCATCTATTCGTTCTTCTGAGGACGATGTGCTGTTCATTGTTTTAACTGTGTTATTAATTACTGTACTGCTGTTGTTTTTAATTGTTTTTAACTGCTTATTGCTTGTATTTTACTGTGCCCTTCGGCTCCTGTAAGCCGCCGCGAGCCTCAGGGAGTCGGCGGCATAGAAGCCCGAATAATAAATAAATAAATAAATAAAATAAAATTCTCCAGTAACACTATTGGGGTTAAGGGGGAAACTCCTGGAAATATTTTGTTTTTTAACTTCATCCATATCTCCATAACATCTTTAGCCAGGTTATTTTTACACTCCTTAATTTATTTGCCTATTTTTGCCTTGAAAAACATTTCCCCATAATCTCTTTGCCAACATTTCCCTTCCAGTTCCTGCCAGATTAATTTAGGTTCCAAGAGCAGCCTAAACATTCCCTTTATAATGTGTGCCTGGTGGTAGGTTTTTAGTTCCGGTATTCCTAGTCCCCCTAATTTCTGAGGAATATACCATAAGCCTCTTGGTAGCCTGGATGTCCTAGTTCCATTACAAAATTCATTGACTATTTTCTGCCCTTTAGTATCATGCAAGGAATAAAGCAAGGAATAAAGCAAGGCTGCCCTCTTTCTCCAGTATTATTTATATTAGTTATGGAATTATTTGACTCTGCAATCAGGAAGGATAATGAAATACAGGGAATGGGAGTGGAAAACAAAATCAAAATTAGCTTATTTGCGGATGACACACTTTTGACAGTCAGAAATCCAGATAAGGCACTAGACCGGAGAAATTTACATTTAAAACAGTTTGGAAAAATAACAGGCCTAATAATTAATTTTAAGGAAATGGAGGTAATGACAATAAACCTAGAGACAAAAGACAAAGAGAAAATAATTGATCAATTTAAGGTTAAGATTAGAAACAAAATTAAGTACTTGGGAGTCACAATACCGGTCAACTACTCAGAGTTAAAAAATTAAAATTTTGATAAACTATTTAGGAAAATTCTAGAAAGACTGCTAGAATTCAAAAAAAATTAATCTCTCATGGTTTGGCAGAATAGCAATTTTTAAAATGGAAATATTATCTAAATTTAACTTCCTCTGTAATATGTTACCTATTAAACTGACAGAGGATGATCTTACGTGGACCTCTGTTGAACATCGTAAACAGCTCCCTTGAGCAAGGAGTCTTTCCAGAGTGTTTAAAGAGGCGGTGGTAGCTCCATTGCTGAAGAAACCGTCACTAGACCCGGCGGTTCCCTCCAACTACCGACCAGTGTCGAATCTCTCCTACCTGGGGAAGGTAGTTGAGAGGGCAGTAATGGAGCAGTTGCAGTCCTTCTTAGATGATGCAACATGGCTTGACCCCTTCCAGTCCGGCTTCCGTTCGGGGCATGGGACGGAGACGGTCCTGCTCTCCATCACAGACCAACTCCGCTGCCAGCTCGACCAAGGCGGGTCTGCGCTGCTCGTGTTATTGGACCTCACGGCAGCATTTGACACGGTCGACCACAATCTTTTGATCCACCGCCTGGCCATGGCTGGAGTGAGGGGGACAGCCCTTAAATGGCTGGCCTCCTTCCTCCACCAGCGGTCACAGCGTGTGAGGAGGGGCGGGGTGGTCTCCGAGGGCTCCCCGTTAGTCTGTGGAGTTCCGCAGGGGGCCATTCTCTCCCCTCTGTTATTTAACATCTACATGCAGCCGCTTGCACAGCTGGTGCGGAGTTATGGGCTTGAGTGCCACCAGTACGCTGATGACACTCAGCTCATTCTGAGGATGGAGGGCAGGCCCGGATTCGTCCCCGATACTTTCCAACACTGCCTTGAAGCCGTTACTGGATGGCTGCGAGCCAGTAGGTTGAGGGTGAATCGGAGATCTTGTGGCTAGGCCGCCCGGGTGGTGGGGATGTCCAGCTTCCGACTCTGGATGGTGCGGCGTTATGCCCATCGTCTTCTGTAAAGAGCCTGGGGGTCCACTTGGACTCCCAGCTGACCATGGAGACCCAGGTCTCTGTGGTCAGCAAGATTGCCTTTTTCCACCTCAGACAGGCAGGCTGGCCCCCATCTATCGAACGACCTGGCCGTGGTGATCCAAGCCACGGTCATCTCGAGGCTAGATTACTGTAATGCGCTCTACGTTGGCCTTCCTCTGTCGGTGACCCGGAAGCTCAAGCTGGTGCAGAACACTGCCGCCCGGCTCCTGTCTGGCACGCCAGCAGGTTGCCACATAACACCCACCTTGCAGGATCTGCACTGGCTGCCAATTGAGCACCAGATCACCTTCAAAGTGTTGGTTCTTACCTTAAACGCCTTGCACGGCCTGGGGCCAGCGTATCTGAGGGACCGTCTCTCCCCATATTGCCCTACGAGATCTCTCCGCTCTGAGGATACCAACCTCTTGGCCGTCCCCTCTGCAAAAGTGGCCAAACTGCCAGCTACTCGCCGCAGGGCCTTCTCGGTGATTGCACCGACACTTTGGAACGCCCTTCCGGCAGACACGCGGGCCATCCACGACCTGCTCCCCTTTAGGCGGGCGTGCAAGACCCACCTCTTCCAGCTTGCCTTCCATGTGTAGGTCTCAGTGGGACGCACCCCCCTGCTGGAAACGATCCTTAACCCAGGTCGTTTTTATTGCTGTATTCTGATGTTTTAATGATGTTTGATATTGATATTTTAATGACATTTTTATGCTCTGTTTTTATTCTGTATCGCCGCTTTTACCTTGTGATCTTCTTTTTGGTGCTGTGAGCCGCCCCGAGCCCACCGGGAGTGGCGGCATAGAAGCCGAATGAAATAAATAAATAAATAAATCTTTAAAAATTCCCAGTTGTCTTCAAAGGCAGCTCCACATTAACCAAAAAACCCACCTTGTTATCAGAACCAGCCATGACTTGTTTTAGCACTTTATAAAGATAACAGAAGTGACCTCAAAAGGCAAATCCTTGCAAGCACGACTCCGGTTTCCTCACCTTCTAGCTGCGGCTCCTCAGCCGAATTGTTGCTGGCCCCGTCGGCCTGGCCATCGGCGTTCTGCAGGGCATGTTGGAGGCTGAGTTTGTGGCAGACCTCGAAGGCCTGGCCCACCGTCCGTACCACACGCATGGCCTGGGTCTGTGGGGAAGAAGCGCCATTTCACCACAGGAAGGAAAGAGATGGGGAGGAGAGGGGCCAGGGACATATTTCGTCATGTCCATCTACTTCTTGGGTTGCTCTGCCCAGAACTGGACACAGGGATATTCCAGGTCAGGTCTGACCAAAGCAGGCTATGACTTCCCTCGATCCTGACACTATAATCCTATGGATGCAGCCTACAATTGCATTGGCCTGTTTAGCTGCTGCATCAACTCTTGGCTCCCAAGATCCCTTTCATATGGAGTGTTTTCACGCCTGGTGTCACCTGTCCTATACCTCTGCATTTCATTTGCATTGCCAAGGTGCAGTACCGTACACCTTTTCCCTGCGCCCCACTCACCTTTTTTTTGGATTTGAAGACGTTGCACCGGAAAGAGTTGTTGGCGCCATCCCTGGCGATGTAGCTGAAGATTTTCAGGTCTTGGGAGTCATGCGAAACGTAGAAAATCCTAAAGTGGAGGAGGGTGGGAAAGAGAAGAGAGGCACACACCAAAAGTGAGGCATCCTAGAAACACTCTCCTCTCTTTGGGGTGGCCTGAAGGACAAGAAACACGGAAACCCTGCCCACCCTCTCCTCAGTTCAAATGCTCAGGCGCCACCATCTTTGGGAAGTCCCCATCTTTTTGGGCTGGAATGATCTATCCATCTCTCTAAAAGTCAGAACATGTTTGTTTGTTTGTTTGTTTGTACCACAGGGGTCGTTGTCGTTACTAGTTGAAGTAGACCTCTGTGATGTCACTGGATTGGCTGTTGCTAGGTGAAGTGGCCCTCTGTGCTTTCCTGCATGGCAGAGGGTTGAACTAGATGGTGAACATGGTCTCTTTCAACTCTATTATTCTATGATTCTGTGGATAGCATGTGGATAAGGAGAAAGGGGAAGGAAGGAAGAAGCCACAGAGAGAGCCTGTCCACCGTTGCCATGGGGACACTGTGAGGTGGGCCTTCTCAGAGCTGGAGAAGGAAGAAAGCAGGCAGGCAGCGGTTCCAATGACCCCGAAGGGGATATATACACTATTGCTGGTATATTTTCCTGTTGCTGTTGTTATGTACCTTCAAGTTGACTCTTAAGTTATGGTGGTCCTAATGCAGGGGTCGGGAACCTATGGCTCGCGAGTCATATATGGCTCTTTTGGTGATTCTTTATGGCTCCCAGGCAGGCCCGGATTACCCATAAGGCCACCCTAGACCATGGCCTAGGGGTGCAAGCCAAGGGGGGCACAGTTCACACGGACCAAAAAAAATTAAAAATGTTGAAACCAAACCGCAACGCGTAGCATGGAGATGACTCTCTGTCTCGGGGGAGGGCGGGGGGAGAGCACTGTGAGGGGGTGGGGGAGGAGGGAATGGTGCCCCCCCCTTGCTATCGCCCCCACCCCGCTTCCAGGCTGGCATGCGCGGCACCCAGGAACATGGCGGAGGAGGCGAAGGCGCTCACGTCCTCCTCCTGCGCATGCCCGGCTGCGGCCCCGGGGGCGGGGCTTCCCTCCGCTTCCTCCTCTTCGTGGAGTCATCCCTTCCTTGAGCCCCGGACCAGGGCCTGACCTTCTGTGAGGCTGCGATGGGAGTCCAGGCACCGGTCAAGGGGTTGTAGCGGAAGGCTGCCGGGAGGAAGGCAAAGCCCCTGGCCTCCTTTTTCTCCTGGAAGCCCCCCGAAAGAAAGAGGTAGTTGAGCAGCTGGGCCACGCTGAAGCTCCACTTCTCAGCATGGAAAGGCAGTTGGGCAAAAGAGTGCAACCCGCCCTCCTTCCCTTCCTTGATTCAAGCAAGGAGGGCGCGCTGCGAGGAAGAGGAGGTGGGGGGTGGTGCAGTAGAGGTTGGTTTGGGGGCGTAAATCCAAACTGTGGCCTAGGGCGGCAAAAGAGGTTAATCCGTGCCTGCTCCCAGGCGTGGCAGGCCTGGCATCCGGCCCCTCTCTGCCCAAGGAGTTGCTGGAAAGCGGTCCTACTGGACCCGAAACCCGCAGCAAGGGAGGCAGAGAGGACCGGGGCAGGCTGGGCCCACCACGCGGCATTTTCCGCGGCCCATGGCTGCTTTCCGGCAACTCCTTGGGCAGGGAGGGGCCGGATGCTGGGCTGCAGGCCCCGTCCCACCCAAAGAGTTGCTGGAAAGCGAGGCTGGGCTGCGGAAAACGCCGCGTGGCAGGCCCGGTCTGCCCCGAAATCCGCAGCAAGAAAGGCGGGGAGGGCTGGGGTAGGCCGCGCCCGCGTGGATGGCGGGCCGAGACCTTTCCCCGCCCGACTGGAAGCGAAGGCAGAGCCAGCGGCGAGAAAGTGGGGGAGGGGCAGACGCATCCCCCCCCCCGAGAGCCCTCCCCCCTAACAGAGAGAAAAGACGGCCTAAAACAGAGAGGCTGGATGCATGGCGGGCCCCCGCCGAACCTGATGCAACAGCGGGGGAGGGGGGGGGGAGGGAAGAGTGTGGGAGGAGAGCTTCCCCGAACAAAGGAAGGAGCAGAAGCCATGCAGGTAAAAGTCTCTGCCGATGGGCACGGGGGAATCCTTTTCTCATAGTATGTACGGATATACTCACATTTAGTTGAATTCAGTCTTAAAATATATTATACTAGCTGTACCCGGCACGCGTTGCTGTGCCCTATTTAGGAGATGCGAGAAAGTCTGAGTATGTAAGGGTTGGGATTGTTGTTAGTTATGGTGTTGTTGGGGCCATGGCTGTGTCGTTGTGGGTTGTTCTGGTGGGTGGGATGTTGAAGTCCTGGGGAGTTGTTGGTGTGTGGTGTTGCTGGCGTTCTGCATAGCTTGTGGATATGCAATGTTTTTTGTCTTTCCGTCTGCTGTGTTGATGTAGAGGTTGATGCTTGGAAGTTAACTTTGGAAGTGAGTGGAGGTACTTGAAATCCCATTATCCATGGTGTGTCCTCCTCTGAAATGCAGTCGGATGGAGTGTGGGTCATGGGGGGCATTGTGTGCCAAGTTTGGTCTTTATCGGTCTTGGTTCTGGGCCACAGTGGTCTGTGGGGAATGATGGGTTTTGAAGTACTACAAATCCCATTATCCATGGAGGTACTTCAAGTCCCATAATCCATGGTCCACCCTCCTCCAAACTGTAGTAGAATGTAGCGTGGGTCATAGGGGCTCTGTGTGCCAAGGTAGGTTACTGTAAATTCAGGCCATACACAATGTCCCATGAGCTGAGGCCTAGTCAGGAACAGCAAGTTAATGAAGCCTTACTGTCAATTCAGGCCATACACAATGTCCAATGAGCTGAGGCGTAGTCGGGAGAATCAAGTTAATGAAGCCTTACTGTCAATTCAGAGCGTAAACAGTATTCCATTAAGTGAGGCCTAGTCAGGGAAATTAAGTTAATGAAGTCTTACTGTCAATTCTGGGCATGGTCTGTGATTTGTAGGGGTGTAAATTTTCTGTGGGAAGTGAATTGGGTGTTTGTGTTTGTGGCTCAGCCCTTTGCCTTATCCTCCTCTGACAGTTTATTGTGGGTTGGAATGTTCATGTTGGCTGGCCAGTACAGGAGTTATGCAAATCCGCCCTTATTGGCAGCCAATCATGTTGTCAGAATGTTGAGGCTGGGAGAGTCGTTGGCAGCCCCGGAGGATGCTGGGAAATGTAGTTTTTTTACTCGTTGTTTTGGGGGCCTTTTAGGTTTTGGGGGGGAGTTTCTTTGCTACAAACCTACCTTGCTTGAGGCCTATTTCTGTTGGCAAGTTTGGTGTTTCTGCGTTGTAAGGTTTCTCTGTTTGGGATGGTCGTTCCATGACGGGAACCCCTTTATATAATAGATATACTATATGGTTCTCACTGAAATAAATTTCCAAATATTATGCTTCTATGGCTCTCCGAGTCAAAAAGGTTCCCGATCCCTGTCCTAATGTAAGGTTTGCCTGGCAAGATGGACCCTTCAATGGTTGGGCATCCTGACCTCCCCCTGAGGCTGGGAGAGCGTTACTTGCCTGAGGCCACCCAATGGCTTTCCATGGCTGACCCGGGACTCAGCTCCAAGTCCAGCACTGAAACTCCCAACACTACACCGGCTCCTTGGAGAAAACGTGTAGCATGCAGACATCCAAAGCATCTGGATGCCCTGGGTCTTAACCCGACATGTCACCACGTATTGGTTTAGCCATTTTTGCTCAGTGGAGAAAGCAAAGAGCCCAGCGATTGTGTCAACTCACCTGTAAACAGGGTCGTGCATCACCAGCATCTTGCCCTCATCCCAAGTCCATTCTTTTCTCTAAAATGGGAATAAAACAGGTTTAAGAGCGGGAAAGCTGAGAGCAACACTTCATTGGGATTTAACATCCATACCGGGCTTCGGAAGAGCCGACTGATGTTGGCTATGGCTTTGGAGTGTCTCCTTGCTTCCCTGGCTGGAATAGAGCAGTGTTTCCCAACCGCTGTTGAGCGATCACCTGGTATGACGCGGGAAAATCTCTCTTCCCCCCTTTCTTCCCCCTCCTGCCGAACTCCTGCTGCTGCTACTTGGCGGAGGAGGAGGAGGAGGGGCCGGGCCGCGGCGAAGAAGGGGCCGGGGCACCGCCTCCTTTGGCCGTTTCCCAAGCCAGCCAGCCTCCAATCAAGAGAGGGCGGGGAACGGAAGCGGAAGTGAGGAGCGCAGTCCGAGGCAGGCCCAGAATGCTCTTTGTTTGTGTGTTAACTATAAATCCCAGAAACTACAACTGCCAAGTGTCAAGGTCTATTTTTCCCAAACTCCATCTGTGTTCACATTTGGGCATATTGAGTATTCATGCCAAGTTTGGTCTTGATCCAACATTGTTTGAGTCCACAGTGCTCTCTGGATATAGGTGAACTACAATTCCAAAACTCAAGGTCAATGCCCATCAAACTCTTATAGCATTTTCTCTTGGTTATGGGAGTTCTGTGTGGGAAGTTTGTGTCTTTCTGCCATTCCTGCCAGGATATCTATGTTGTGTTCATCGAAACAGGCCCAGGTTTCACACTGAGTGTACAAATACATTTAAAAACATATTAACTATATGTATTACTGTGTTAGAGTGTCATTTTGTGTCATTTTGGTTGGTGGTGTGCCCTAGAATTTTGTAAATGTAAAAAATGTGCCGTGGCTCAAAAAAGGTTGGGAAACACTGGACTAGAGTAATATAATTGCATTATCCGTCCCGATAAAAATAGGAAATGTACCCACATTTTTGCTCTTCTGGGTTCTCCGAAAGATCCCAGGAGTTGTAGTCCGGAGAGTTTGCAGAGACTGTTAGCCTGAATGTGACATTTTCGGCAGGAGGCACGATTATGAAACCAGCTCAGACCTGCAGGTGTAAACCTGACCTGAATGCGCTGCTGGCCGGCCGTTGGAGCGTAACGTTCCCTGGAGCAACTCTGGAGTCAAGGGAGAGGAACTCCTGTCGCCCCGGGAGGCCGCCTTGGAACGTTAATTATACGAGCGTTAATTATGCCAGCACCTGCTTAACTAGGAAGCAACAAGAAAGAGGCCGCCTTCTGTACGATTGCCAGCGAACACCCATCCCCACCCCATTGAAGCAGCAGCCGTGGGGCAACATTAATTGTCTGCACCACTCAGGCTGCTCCTTTTCCCCATGTTTTGTTTTATAAATCTCAACAAGTTGGCTGAAGACTGTTGCTTTCCTAGAGCTGAGAGAGACCCAAAGGTCATCCAGTCCAGCCCCCTTCTTTCTGCCAGACAGCAAGCCCGGATTAACTCATTTTAGCACGCTAGGCCAGTGCTGTCCAACTTCTATAGGCCCAAGGGCCGGACGTCTGGTGGCTGACCACCTGGCCTCCGGGGCGGGGGCGGTGCCGCGGGGCTCCGATCTTGAGTCAGCTGCTGAAGGAGGGAGGGTGGAGCAAAGAGGGGTTCCCTTTGCTCCTCCCGGTGCCAGCAGTCATCCTGGGGCAAGGGCACGGGCGATCCGCCATGCCTCTTGCCGGTTTCCCTCCTTGTGGAGAAGGAAGGGAGGGAGGCGGAGGAGAAGGGCTCCCTTTGCACCGCCTGGCCCCTTCTGCAGCATCAAACTGGGCAAGAGCTTCCCCCTGCCTCCTCCTCTTCGCCATGCCTCTTGCCCAGACAAGGGCGCTGTGAAGCGGAATTCCCTCCTCCTCCTCCCTTTGCAGCGCTGTCCCTGCGCTCCAGCGAGAGGGAATTGCGGCGGTTTTGTTTCAAGGGAAAATTTTTTTGGGTCCATCTGAATTGCACCCCCCTTGGCTTGCGCCCCTAGGCCATGGCCTAGGGTGGCCTTATGGATAAGGCAGGAAAAGCACACTCAAAACCCTCCCGACAGATGGCCACCCAGACATCCAAAGGAGGATCCTCCACCTGACTCCGAACAGTGAGTTCCAAAGTTGAACATCTCCTAATGTTCTTCCTGGTATTCAAGTGGAATTGCCTTTCCTGTCATTTGACGACACTCCTCCGAGTCTCTCCCAAGACCTTTCCGGCTCACGAACATAGCAAGACATGGGATGCAATTGCAAGAACAACATTCCTGTCCATATTTTGGACGGGGAGAAGTGGGAGGTCATCCCCATTCCTTTCTCTCGCTTTCATCCTGGGACAAAAAAGCATCTGCTCAATGGATCGGGCCAGCCCCAACACTCCTTGAGCAAGGAGTTTTCCCAGAGGGATTGAAAGAGGCGATGGTGAGTCCACTACTGAAGAAGCCGAACTTAGATCGCTCGGCTCCCTCCAGTTACCGCCCAGTTTCGAATCTGTTGTTTCTGGGCAAGGTGATTGAGAGGGCAGTAGCGGGACAGCTGCAGCAGTTTTAGACGACACAGCTGGTTTCAACCCCTTCCAGTCTGGCTTCCGTTCGGGGCATGGGACAGAGACTGTGCTAGTTTCCATCACAGACCAGCTGCGGTGCCAACTGGACCAAGGAGGATCAGTGCTGCTTGTGTTATTAGATCTCACGGCAGCCTTTGATACAGTAGACCACGCATTGTTGATTCACCGCTTAACCGCTTCTGGGGTAAGGGGACGGCCTTTAAATAGGTCTCTTCCTTCCTTCGGGACTGGGAACAGCGGGTGGTGGTGGTGGGGCGTCTCTGGGAGACTCCCATTACATTGTGGGGTCCCCCAGGGAGCGATCCTCTCCCCTCTATTATTTAACATCTACATGCGTCCTTTGGCCCAGTTGGTACGTAGCTTTGGTCTGGAGTGTCATCAGTACGCTGATGACACCCAGCTAGTGCTGAGGATGGAAGGCCGGACGGACTCTGTACCCGATTCTTTCCATCAATGCCTTGAGGCCGTGACTGGATGGCTACGGTCCAGCCGGTTGAAGGTGAATCCCTCGAAGACGGAGATCTTGTGGCTGGGTCGTCCGGGTGGGGAAGAATGCCGGCTACCTATGCTGGATGGTGAGGCATTATTTATTTATTTATTTATTATTCACTTTTGTATTCCGCTCCTCCCAGCAGGCTCGGGGCGGATCACAGCAAAAAATACATGGGCGGCATGTTGCGACATAACAACATTTGGCCCTACAATTGATAAAAACATAAAAACATAAAACCACATTTAAAAACAAATTACATCGTCAAGACACGGGTTAAGAGGACACATATCATAGTTCTTAGTCCAGTGTGCCTAATTAAAGGCCAGCCCGAAGAGGGCCGTCTCGCACGCCCTCCGGAACGGGCCCAGTTCCGAGATGGCTCGGGTGCTGTCCGGGAGGGCATTCCAGAGCACTGGTGCCGCCACAGAAAAAGACCTTTGTCTGGTCGTCGACAGGTGGCAGGAGCGGACTGATGGAATTAACAACAGATTTTGCTCATCTGAGCGCAGTGATCTCGGGGGAGAGTACGGGGTAAGGCGGTCCTTCAGGTACGCAGGCCCTAGGCCGTGCAAGGCCTTAAAGGTCAAAACCAACACCTTGAAGGCAATTCGGTACTCGATAGGGAGCCAGTGCAGTTGCCGGAGAATAGGTGTAATATGCTCTCTCGCCGGCACTCCTGCTAGCAAGCGAGTCGCGGCGTTCTGCACTAGCTTGAGTTTCCGGATTGTCGACAAAGGAAGGCCAACGTAGAGGCCATTACAGTAGTCTAGTCTCGAGATGACCGTCGCTTGGATTACCGTGGCCAGGTCATCCCTGGACAGGTAGGGTGCCAGTCGCCTAGCCTGTCGGAGGTGATAAAATGACGTCCTGCTGACCGCAGAGACCTGGGCCTCCATGGTCAGCGAGGAGTCCAACACAACCCCCAAGCTCTTAACTGACGGCGATGGGTTAAGCCGATCGCCGTCCAGGGTAGGCAACCGGCACCCACCCAGCCCAGGCCGACCAGGCCAAAGGATCTCCGTCTTCGATGGATTCACCTTCAGCCGGCTGGCACGCAGCCAACCAGTCACGGCTTCGAGGCATAGATGGAAACAATTGGGTACGGAGTCCGACCTGCCGTCCATTCTCAGCAGAAGCTGGGTGTCATCAGCGTACTGATGACACTCCAGACCAAAGTCACGGGCCAGCTGGGCCAGGGGCGCATATAAACATTGAATAATAAGGGGAGAGGATGGCCCCTGGGGACCCACAATCAAGTGAGAGTCTCCCCGGAGACCTCCCGCCCCCTCCACACGTTGTCCCCGGTCCCGGAGGAAGGAGGCCACCCATTTAAGGGCAGTCCCCCAACCCGGAAGCGGCTAAACGGTGGGTCAATAATGCATGGTCTACAGTATCAAACGCTGCTGTCAGATCTAACAAGACAAGCAGTGCTGATCCACCCTGGTTCAGCTGGCGGCGAAGTTGGTCTGTAATTGCGACAAGCACGGTCTCCGTCCCATGCCCAATACGGAAGCCGGACTGGAAGGGATCAAGTCCAGCTGTGTCGTCTAGGAACCGCTGCAGCTGATCCGCTGCTGCCCTCTCAATTACTTTGCCTAGGAAAGGCAAGTTGGAAACAGGCCTGTAATTGGAGGGAGCCGAAGAAGGGTCTAGGTTCGGCTTTTTCAGCAGCGGTTTCACCATAGCCTCTTTAATCCCCTGGGAAGACTCCGGGCTCCAGGGAGCCACTTAAGCTCGTGCCCAGGGGGCCACGTACACCCTCCCAGCAAGATCTAACAAGCCAGGAGGGGCACGGGACGAGGGAGCAAGTAGTTGGTCTAGCTGCAGCCAGTAACCTATCGACAGCTGCTGCGTCCAGCGGTTGGAAACGGGTGAAGGTGGGCCCACCGAGTGGCGGCGGAGTCTCGAGTTCACTAACTGTATCAAGAGTGCCCGTCACCGCTAGTAAAAAGCTTGGGGGTCCAATTGGATCCATTGCTGTACATGGAGACTCAGGTCTCCATGGTCAGCAAAACCGCATTTTTCCATCTGCGCCAGGCTAGGCGGCTAGCGCCCTTCCTATCCGTGAAGGACTTGGCCACAGTGATCCAGGCGACGGTCATCTCGAGACTGGACTACTGTAACGGCCTACCCTTGGGGCTGATCCGGAAGCTCAAGCTGGTGCAGAATGCTGCGGCACGCCTTCTCGCCGGGACGCCGGCGAGATGCCACATTACACCAATATTGCGGCAACTGCACTGGCTACCTGTCGAGCACCGGATCTCCTTCAAGGTGCTGGTATTAACCTTCCAGGCCTTGTATGGTCTTGGGCCAGTGTGCTTGAGGGACCGCCTCTCCCCATATTGTCCCCAGAGACCCCTGCGCTCCGGTGAACAAAATCTCCTCAATGTCCCCTCCATCCGACAATACCGACTGTCCTCCACAAGACAAAAGGCATTCTCGGTGGTTGCACCAACATTTGTGGAATGCGCTACCAGAGGAAGTCAGAGGAATTAAAGAACTGTCTTCTTTTTGTAGAGCCTGCAAGACGGCTCTCTTTTGCTTGGCATTTCCGGCTGAGTAAATTGCTATGCTCACTGTGTAGTTTTAGAATTACGTTTATTTATTTATTTATTTATTTATTTATTTATTTATTTATTTATTGGTTCGACTTAATATACCGCTCTCTCTGGAGCCCAGAGCGGTTTACAGAGTTAATAGATAAAACACATAAAATGCAATAAGACCAATTTAAAACCCCCAGTTCTAATCAATTCCAGCAAACTGCGATGGCAGTAGAAATATGCTGGCAGCGGCACAACAGGATACTGATAATACTCATTAGTTATGAGCCAAATGCCAGGTTTTTACGGCTCTGCGGAACGGCATTAATTCCCGGATGGCTCTTAACTCTTCAGGGAGGGTGTTCCACAGAGTTGGCGCGGCTATGGCAAACGCCCTCTGCCGCGTGCTAGCCAGTCTATAGACCTTAATCCCAGGCACATCCAGTAGATTGAGCCCCTCTGAGCGCAGTGATCTCCTGGGCACGTAAGGGGTAAGCTGCTCCCTCAGGTACACTGGCCCCAAACCATATAAGGCCTTGAAAGTTAAAACTAACACCTTGAAGGTGACCGGAATTCAATTGGGAGCCAGTGCAGTTCGCGCAAGAGTGGAGTCACGTGAGTGGATCTTGATGCTCCTGAGAGCAGACGTGCTGCAGCGTTCTGCACCAGCTTGAGTTTCCGGATCGGCGACAAGGGTAGGCCAATGTACAGCGCATTACAGTAGTCGAGCCTCGAGATGACCGTGGCTTGGATCACCGTGGCCAGGTCGCAGCGGGAGAGGTAAGGAGCCAGACGTTTTGCCTGTCGTAGGTGGTAGAAGGCTATCTTGCAGGCGCAGGCAATCTGCGCCTCCATGGACAGCTGGGAGTCCAGCCGGACCCCTAGGCTCTTTACTGACGGTTGCGGGCAAAGAGCCATGCCGTCGAACGTCTGCAACTGGGTCTCTACCCCCCCCCCCCTCCCAGGCAGCCCAGCCACAAGATCTCCGTCTTTGCCGGGTTCACCTTCAACTTACTGGCTCGCAGCCATCCAGTTACGGCTTCTAGGCAGAGATGGAAATTATCGGGTACAGATTCCACCCCGGGGTCCATCCTCAGAATGAGCTGGGTGTCATCAGCGTACTGATGACATTCCAGCCCAAAACTCCGTACCAGTTGGGCGAGTGGTCGCATATAGATGTTAAATAACAGCAGGGAGAGAATGGCCCCCTGAGGGACTCCACAATGTAAGGGGGAGCCCTCGGAGACCACCCCTCCCCACTTCACTCGCTGCAGGCGGTTTTGGAGGAAGGAGGACAGCCAGTTGAGCGATATTAGTATTTTTAGATTAACTTGTCGTTTTATTATTCTGCTTGTTTTACACTGTTGTAAACCGCTCCGAGCTTCTAGAGGGAGCGGTCTAGAAGCCGAAATAATAAATAAATAAATCTCTCCCAGCTTATTGGCAAAACACTCTCATACAATGGATTCACACCAAGATGTGCCCCTCAATGTGATTCGTAACAACTCACCTTCTGTTTCTTCCGGAGGATGACTTTCACTCCGTCCACAGAGACGACAAGGTTAACCTTCTTCTTCTTGATGTTCTTGGCCTTGAATTCATACTGAGGGGAAGAAGGAGAGGAGAGGAGGAGTCTACAGAGCTTGTCCATCAACAGCCTTTTGCCCTCACCCCAAGTCCATCCTTTTCTCTCGGGCAGGAATCAAATGGGTTCAAGTGGGAAAAAGTGTAAAGCAACTTTCCACTGCTATTCAAGCTTGCCAATGGCAACATTTACACTTGCTTCAGGCAAGGTTTCTTCTTCCCACCCTGGACATTATTCCACAGGTATATATACACTCCACTTGCCTCATTTCCAACAGACCTCTGAACAAACCTCTGAGGATGCCAGCCACAGATGCAGGCGAAACATCAGGAATGAATGCTACTGGAACATGGCCAGGCAGCCTGGAGTAGCTCACAGCAACCCAACATTCCAATGGCCCTTCACATTTATACCAGGTTCCAGATGAGTGGGCCGGTGTTTGCTATTGCTCTGGAGGGGTTCCCTTGCTTCCCTGACGAGGAAATGGGCAGGATGTGGAAGTCCGAGAGGCTAGCATCCAGCCTCCCAAAAATGCTACTCATATATTTTTTTCAGATCTTGCCAAACTACTTAAAGCACACCATGAAACAAAATAAAACAAAATGGCAGCGATCTGGCTTTGTCTCCTAATAATTCTCTCTCGCTGTCCGTCTTCTTTTACTTTCCCACATATACCTTACCCCCTCTTCCTCCCTCCCTCCCCTCTTCCTTTCTTTTTCCTCCCTATTCTTCCCACATTTTCACTTTTCCTTCCTTCCTTCCTTGGTTCCTTTTCTGTGTTGTGTGTATCATGTTACCTCCACCTCCTCTCCCCTTCCTACTTCCTTCCTCCCATGTGTTGTGTGTGCCATGTGTTACCTCCACCTCCTCTCCCTTCCTCCTCTCTTCCCTTCTTTTCCCTCTTTTCTTCCCACCTCCACCGCCTCTCCCCTTCCTTCCTTCCTTCCTTCCTTCCTTCCTTCCTTCCTTCCTTCCTCCCATGTGTTGTGTGTGCCATGTGTTACCTCCACCGCCTCCCCTTCCTTCCTTACTTCCTTCCATCCATCCATGTGTTGTGTGTGCCATGTGTTACCTCCACCTCCTCTCCCCTTCCTCCTCTCTTCCCTTCTTTTCCCTCTTTTCTTCCCACATTTTCACTTTCCCTTCCTTTCTTCCTTTTCTGTTGTGTGTGCCATGTGTTACCTCCACCGCCTCTCCCCTTCCTTCCTTCCTTCCTTCCTTCCTTCCTCCCATGTGTTGTGTGTGCCATGTGTTACCTCCACCGCCTCCCCTTTCTTCCTTACTTCCTTCCATCCATCCATGTGTTGTGTGTGCCATATGTTACCTCCACCTCCTCTCTCCTTCCTCCCTTCCTCCCGTGTGTTGTGTGTGCCATGTGTTTCCTCCACCTCCTCTCTCCTTCCTCCCTTCCTCCCGTGTGTTGTGTGTGCCATGTTACCTCCACCTCCTCTCTCCTTCCTTCCTTCCTCCCGTGTGTTGTGTGTGCCATGTGTTTCCTCCACCTCCACCTCCTCCTCTCTCCTTCCTCCCTTCCTCCCGTGTGTTGTGTGCCATGCGTTACCTCCACCGCCTCTCCCCTTCCTTCCTTCCTTCCTTCCTTCCTTCCTTCCTTCCTTCCTTCCATCAATCCATGTGTTGTGTGTGCCATATGTTACCTCCACCTCCTTTCTCCTTCCTCCCGTGTGTTGTGTGTGCCATGTGTTACCTCCACCTCCTCTCCCCTTCCTTCCTTCCTTCCTTCCTTCTCTATTCATTTATTTTGCTCCTTTTTGCCTTCCTTCCTCTCCTGCTCATACACATGTCACTTTTCCTTCCCAGTGACATTACAGAAGGCCACTTCACCTAGCAACGGCATTTGTAGTCCAAACAGACAAATATATATACATACTTTGACTTTCAAATAGAAAGATGGATGGATGGATGAACGAACAGTGTTCGATCGGGCAGGATCCCCAATGGCAAGTTATAGCTGTTCCCTCCGCCTCGAGAACAACCCTTAATGTCCCACCACTTTGCCCTCTTGAACTTGGCTTGCATCCCACAACACGGGTGTCACATTGAGATCAAAACAAGGAGCATAAGGAGAAATAACCTGGACCCATCTGAGGAAGTGAAGGATGTAAACATTGGAAAACAGTTGAAATAAGTGGACTCTTCCTCCCCAATTTTTTAGCCTGGCACCAACTTGCAACTTCAAGGTCAGCGAGAGGAGCCAGAAACTGCAACATTAGATAAGGAGCTGGGCAAGTAAGTAATACAGAAGATCAACACAGCCCAAGCTATCCACAGTTGTTGTATCTCAGGCCCTGACTTTCCCATGCCCTAGAGCATCGCCACAGTTGAGGTGTACAGCTTCGTTCCCATTCGGCAAAGTCCTAAGGCTCGTTGTCATCACCGTCCGCATTCACAGTGCTTCCGACTGATGGCATCCCTAAGGTGAGCCTCTCAGGGGTTTTCGTGGCAAGGTTTGTTCAGAGGGGCTGAGAATTTAGAAGCAGAGTTTAGGTGTCCAAAAGCAAGGGGCTAAAGGAGTGTCGTCAATATACAACTTCTAGGCGTTGAGGATCTTTGGCTTCTTGTTCCTTACAAAAACAGAAGGGCCCAAATTCTGGTTTTACTCCTGCCATCCTTGAAGCCCTGCTCAAAATAGGCCTGATTCCAGACCGAGGCTTTTCTCCAACTGTTCTGGATCTCCTTCCTCCAAAGCAGGAATCCTAGAACGAAGAGTGAGGAACCCCTTTCTGCCCAAGGGTTGGATTCAGCTTTGTGGGATCCCACTGTGTCACCATAGGTGCCTCACATGCTCCCCATCTCGGAAGCAGGCCGAGGGAAAGCTCCTCTGAACAAACCTTGCCATGTAAACCCGAGAGGCTCACCTTAGGGAAGCCATTGGGCGGAAGCAATGTGAATGCGGACGACAACAACAACGATGAGTATTAGGGCTTTTCCGAATGGGAACGAAGCTGTACACCTCAACTGTGGCGATGCTCTAGGGCAGTGTTTCCCAACTAGTGTGCCGGGGCACACTAGTGTGCCGTGAGCGATCATCAGGTGTGCCGTGGGAAATTGGAACTTCCAGGAGGGGGGGGGGGGGGGAGGGGAGAGAGTCTAGTGTGTTGAAGTATAAAAACCCTAAGAAACCTACCTCGATAAAGGCACAAAATTACAAACACCCCCCCTTCCCACCCGTTGTCTACTTGGTCTCTCCCTCTCCATGCATTGGGAAGGCCCGCCTCCCTTTCCCCAAGTAGAGACCTCCTCTTGCCTCCTGGGGGTTCTGTGTGGGAAGTTTGGCCCAGTTCTATCATTGGTGGGGTTCAGAAGGCTCCTTGATTGTAGGGGAACTATAAATCCCAGCAACTACAACTCCCAAATGTCAAGGTCTATTTCCCCTGAACTCCATCTGTGTTCATATTTGGGCATATTGAGTATTCATGCCAAGTTTGGTCCTGATCCAACATTGTTTGAGTCCACATTGCTCTCTGGATATAGGTGAACTACAACTCCAAAACTCAAGGTCAATGCCCATCAAACTCTTATAGCATTTTCTCTCGGTTATGGGAGTTCTGTGTGGGAAGTTTGTGTCTTTCTGCCATTCCTGCCAGGATATCTATGTTGTGTTCATCGAAACAGACCTAGGTTTCACACTGAGTGTATAAATACATTTTAAAAACATATTAACTATATGCATTACTGTGTTAGAGTATCATTTTGTGTCATTTTGGTTGGTGGTGTGCCCCAGGATTTTACAAATGTAAAAAGTGTGCCGCGGCTCAAAAAAGGTTGGGAAACACTGCTTTAGGGCAGATTATGTGGCCCCGTGAAAGTCAGGGCCTAGGATACAACAACTGTGGATAGCTTGGGCTGTGTTGATCTTCTGTATTACTTAATTCTTTGCCCGACTCCTTCTCTAATGTTGCAGTTTCTGGCTCCTCTCGCTGACCTTGAAGCCCTGCAGTTTCCGAGTCAGGTTTCTCACAGAGAGAAGCATAATTCCCCCGACTAGAATCTATATGACTTAGTGCCCCAGGAAATCCCACAGGAATCCTAGAATAAAGAGTGAGGAACCCCTTTCTGCCCAAGGGTCGGATTCAGCTTCATGGGCCCATGGTGTCACCATAGGTGTCTCACATGCTCCCCATCTCGGAAGAAGACCAAGGGAAAGCCCCTCTGGACAAACCTTGCCACGAAAACCCTTGAGAGGCTCGCCTTAGGGATGCCATCAGTCGGAAGCAATGTGTATGCGGACGACGACAACAACAACGAGCCTTAGGACTTTTCCGAATGGGAACGAAGCTGTACACCTCAACTGTGGCGATGCTCTAGGGCAGGTGATGTGGCCCCGTGAAAGTCAGGGCCTGAGATACAACAACTGTGGATAGCTTGGGCTTTGTTGATCTTCTGTATTACTTAACTAGCTTGGGGACCCGGCGGTGCCCGGGTTATTTGAGGAAGGCATTGTGTGCCATAGTTCGTTATTGGTGTGGGCCACAGTGCTCTAAGGAAGTGAATTAAAGTACTGCAAGTCCCATCATCCATGGCCCATCCTCCCCCAAACTGCACCAGGATGTAGGGTGCACTTTGGGGGGTCTGTGTGCCAAGTTTGGTCTTATTGTGTCATTGTTGGGGGCCTAGTCAGGAAAATCAAGTTGAGGAAGCCTAACAATATCCCATGAGCTGAGGTCTAGTCAGGAAAATCAAGTTAAGGAAGCCTTGCTGTCAATTTTGGGCCTGGTCTGGGATGTATAGGGGCTACAGTGTTGTTTGGGAAGTGAATAAGGTGAAGGTACTGCAAATCCCATCATTCGTGGCCCAGCCTACCCTAAACCACACCAGGTTGTGAAGTGGGCCATTGGGCCCCTGTTTGGCAAGTTTGGTCCTGAGCCGTCATTGCTGTGGGCCGCAGTGGCTGACTGCCTGAGGCCTTTCATTTTCCCTCTATGTATAGGGGCTGCAGTGTTGGTGAAGGTACTGAACATTCCATTTCCAACAGAAAAAACTATCAACTGGCTAACTTCAACTCCAGCCATTTATGCCTGCCTCAGGCCCTTTCCTTTCCTCTCTGTGCTGTGTTGGAATGTTGGGAGGCTGGCCAGTCAGAGCCATTTATGCAAATAATCCCGGAGTGGCAGCCAATTGAAATGCTGCCACATATTCCTCCCACCGCTCGGCCGCAAACACTGACTTTTATTATATACATAGATTCTTTGCCCGGCTCCTTATCTAATGTTGCAGTTTCTGGCTCCTCTTGCTGACCTTGAAGCCCTGCAGTTTCCGAGTCAGATTTCTCACAGAGAAGCATAATTCCCCCCAACTTGAATCTATATCACTTAGTGCCCCAGGAAATCCCACAGGCATTCCCACCATCCTCTCTAAAACATCAGTGAACCCATCAGCCCCAGAAGCCTCGGGCTGATCTACAAAAAGGAAAGGAAAACAAACACCTAGTGTGGATCTCAGCTATTTAAATCATTCCTTTATCCTGGGCTTTTCGTGGCATGGGATTTAAAGGAAAGGCTTGGAAACCAAGAGGGGAGATGAGATGTAATTTAAAGCTGTGTTTATCCAGTTGAGGCCTTGGAAACTAGAAAGCCTTTTCCATCTATCTGTCTACTTATCTCATGCTGGAAAGGGGCAAAGGAATGTCTCCCTCGCTCCCTTGGGCTGCTTTCTTCCTGAAACGCCCTCTCAAAGAACCAAGGAGAAGTTGCACTGAGCCTGGAGCTGAATGTCAATTTTGTCAGGAACGCACGGGGGGGGACGGGGACAATGCTCTTGTCATTAAGGCGACATTAAGCCCGAATTTAATAATTCCTTTTCTCACCAAATAGCAAGTTCTCCCATTGGAACATCCTTGTTGGCGTTACTATTATTATTGCGATGCCAGTTTTGCTCGGAGCCGAGCCAGGATTAATCCTTTCTGCCATCCGCCCCCCCTTTCACTGACTTTGACGGCGACGCTGCTCTTCTGGAATATTAAGCAGGGTTTAAAGATTGCGAAGGAAGGGCCCCCCATTGAGGAGGAAGGGGCAAAGCTTGTGTTCTGCTGCTCCAGAGGGACGGAGCCGAACCGTACTTTGGGGTGCCTGCTTCCATATCGCTCTCCTTGTAAGTTGCTGCACACTGGACTGCGCCCAAGTGTTGGCAACCTTTCCGGCGACATTAAATCCCCCTCCGTCCTCTATTGAGCCCCTTTGATTCATTATCTCAAATGCTGCAGGTAGACGGAGAAGCGGCGGCGGCAGCAGCAACGGGGGAATTCAGGGCTAAAAATATCCCCTTGTTTCTGTGACCAGAATTCGGAATATTCCGGCACTCGGCGAGCCCCCAAACAGCTGTCACAGAAAGGCAGGATGTGGAAGGGAGTTCTCTCTTGTCAAAATATTCCACCGAGTACCGGAATATTCCGAAGACAGCGTTTTACCATCTGCGGCAGGCAAGACGTCTGGCTCCTTACCTCTCCCGCTGCGACCTGGCCACGTTGATTCAAGCCACAGTCATCTCGAGGCTTGACTACTGTAATGCGCTGTACATTGGCCTTCCCTTGTCGGCGATCCGGAAACTCAAGTTTGTGCAGAACGCAGCAGCACGTCTGCTCACAGGAGCCCCAAGATCTGCTCATGTCACCCCACTCCTGCGCGAACTGCACTGGCTGCCTATTGAATTTCGGGTCTCCTTCAAGGTGTTAGTTCTGACTTTTAAGGCCTTATATGGTTTGGGGCCAGTGTACCTGAAGGAGCGGCTTACCCCATACATACCCAGTAGATCACTGCGTTCAGAGGGGCTTAATCTACTGGAGGTACCTAATATAAAGACCTACTGGTTGTCGAGTACACGGCACAGGGCATTCACAGTGGCCGCACCATGCCTCTGGAATTCGTTGCCGGCAGAGACGCGAGCTCTACGGGGCTTGATGGCGTTTCGTAAGTCGGTGAAGACCTGGATGTTTAGGCAGGCATTTGGCTCTGACTGATGCCTGCCATAACCTGCCGCCCTGCCGCACCCTGCCATCCATACCATTGTTGTCTGCTGGGATTTTAATAGGGGGAACGGGGTTTGTACTTGGTTTTATAATGCTGTTATGTGTTTTATGTGCTTTTATCTGGTTTTATCCTGTGAACCGCTCTGGGCTCCGGAGAGAGCGGTATACCAAATATAATAATAAATAAATAAATAAATAAAAGACCCCCAGGAACAGGTTTTGGAAACCAATGTGTGTCTCTTTGCCTTTGGACTCCAACTCCCATCAGCCACAGCAAGCCTGGCCAAGGTTCAAAGTTTGCTTCCCCACTGCAGCAGGGATGGCCCCTCCAGAGTGAATGCTTGTGCCTTCAATATAGTCCTATCTATCTATCTATCTAAGTCAAAGTATGCAGGTTTGTCTGTCTGCTTGTACCACCAAGGCTGTTGCTAGGTAAAGTGGCTCTCTGAGATGTCACTGGGAAGGAAAGGTTACACATGTATGAGAGGGAGGGAAGGAAGAAAGGAAGGAAGGAAGAGAAAGAGAAAGGACCAGAAAAGGGATGGAGAATAGAGGGAGGGAAGAAAGGAAAGAAAGGATGAAAAAGAAAAAAGGAAAAGAAAGGATTGGAGCAGGGAGGGAGGAAAGAAAGGGAAAAAGGAATGGAGAAGGGAGGAAAGAAAGAAAGAGAGAAAAAGAAAGGAGCAAAGAAGTCACGGAGAATAGAAGAAGGAAAGGAAGGAAGAAAAAGGAAAAGAAAGGAATGGAGGAGGGAGGGAGGAAAGAAAGGGAAAAAGGACTGGAGAAGGGAGGAAAGAAAGGAAGAGAGAAAAAGAAAGGAGCAAAGAAGTCACGGAGAATAGAAGAAGGAAAGGAAGAGAAAAAGAAAGGAACAGAGAAGGGATGGAGGATAGAGGGAGGGAAGAAAGGAAAGAAAGGATGGAAAAGAAAGAAAGGATTGGAGGAGGGAGGGAGGAAAGAAAGGGAAAAAGGAATGGAGAAGGGAGGAAAGAAAGAAAGAGAGGAAAAGAAAGGAGCAAAGAAGTCACGGAGAGTAGAAGAAGGAAAGGAAGGAAGAAAAAGAAAAAAGGAAAAGAAAGGAATGGAGGAGGGAGGGAGGAAATAATGGAAAAAGGAATGGAGAAGGGAGGAAAGAAAGAAAGAGAAAGAGAAAAAGAAAGGAGCAAAGAAGTCACTGAGAATAGAAGAAGGAAAGGAAGGAAGAAAAAGGAAAAGAAAGGGAGGGAGGAGGGAGGGAGGAAAGAAAGAAAGGGAAAAAGGAATGGAGAAAGAAAGAAAGAAAGAAAGAAAGAAAAAAAAGAAAGGAGCAAAGAAGTCACGGAGAATAAAAGAAGGAAAGGAAGGAAGAAAAAGAAAAAAGGAAAAGAACGGAATGGAGGAGGGAGGGAGGAAAGAAAGGAAAAAGGAATGGAGAAGGGAGGAAAAAGAGAGGAAAAGAAAGGAGCAAAGAAGTCACTAAGAATAGAAGAAAGGAAGGAAGGAAGAAAAAGAAAAAAGGAAAAGAAAGGGAGGGAGGAGGGAGGGAGGAAAGAAAGAAAGGGAAAAAGGAATGGAGAAAGAAAGAAAGAAAGAAAGAAAAAGAAAGGAGCAAAGAAGTCACGGAGAATAGAAGGAAAGGAAGGAAGAAAAAGGAAAAAAAGGAATGGAGGAGGGAGGGAGGAAAGAAAGGGAAAAGGAATGGAGAAGGGAGGAAAGAAAGAAAGAAAGAGAAAGGAGCAAAGAAGTCACGGAGAATAGAAGAAGGAAAGGAAGAGAAAAAGAAAGGAACAGAGAAGGGATGGAGGATGGAGGGAAGAAAGGAAAGAAAGGGTGAAAAAGAAAGAAAGGATTGGAGGAGGGAGGGAGGAAAGAAAGGGAAAAGGAATGGAGAAGGGAGGAAAGGAAGGAAGAGAGAAAAAGAAAGGAGGAAAGAAGTCACGGAGAATAGAAGAAGGAAAGGAAGGAAGAAAAAGGAAAAGAAAGGAATGGAGGAGGGAGGGAGGAAAGAAAGGGAAAAGGAATGGAGAAGGGAGGAAAGAAAGAAAGAGAGAAAAAGAAAGGAGCAAAGAAGTCACGGAGAATAGAAGAAGGAAAGGAAGGACGAAAAAGAAAAAAGGAAAAGAAAGGATTGGAGCAGGGAGGGAGGAAAGAAAGGAAAAAGGAATGGAGAAGGGAGGAAAGAAAGAAAGAGAGAAAAAGAAAGGAGCAAAGAAGTCACGGAGAATAGAAGAAGGAAAGGAAGGAAGAAAAAGGAAAAGAAAGGAATGGAGGAGGGAGGGAGGAAAGAAAGGGAAAAAGGAATGGAGAAGGGAGGAAAGAAAGAAAGAAAAAGAAAGGAGCAAAGAAGTCACGGAGAAAGGAAGGAAGAAAAGGAATGGAAGAGGGAGGGAGGAAAGAAAGAGAAAAAGGAACAGAGAAGAGAAGAAAGAAAAAGATAAAAAGAAAAAGAAAGGACAGATTAAGGGACAGAGAATAGAAGGATGGAAAGGAAAGGAAGAAAGATGAACGAAAGAAAAAGAAGAGAGGGAAGTGTATGAGGAAAAGCAAGGGAAGAAGGAAAAAAGAGAGGGAGAAGGTATATGATGGCACTGAAGGATCTCAGGATTCTTAGACACTGCCCACAGAAGAACGGCAGAGTGAATGGCACCGGCCCCGCTATCTGCAATCAGAGTGCATGAGACCGGAGCGCATTAATGCACAGGCAGCCAAGCGAGGGAGGCCTGAGGACGCTGGTGCCAGCGCCACTCCTTTGTCCTTGGCGCCCGGACAAGCTTTGCAGCCGAGTGCCACCCTCCGCAGCCTGCATTCAATCAAGTCTCCTAATGCTTGGCTGGGATCTCTCTTGTCCTGCTCCACTGTGTCCTTCGAGCCTTCGCAAGCGCAATGGGACACCCTTCCTAATATTGACACCTATTCTCCCTCAAAGCGCTTCCTTTGGCTCTGCATTTCAGGGAGAGAAAGATATGGAAATATTATCTAGGCGGCACTTCTGCGTTGCAAGGAAATGTTTCCTTGCCAGCATGACCTGAGCTCAGTTCCTCGAGTTATTTAAATCAAGATTTGCATATGTTTTACATAATTCTGGAGTGGGAAAGTCTTATCTTTAGCGCCGCAAAGGCCAACGGCTCCCTGCTTTGTCATAGTATTAGCAGCAGTAGTAGCAATAATAATAGTAATAATAGCAATAATGGTAGAGGAGGCCCTGTGGGGTCTCTCTCGATGCCTTTTTGCCGCTGCACTTGCCCCAGGTAGTAATGCCAGGTTTTTTGCTGGTGGAGGGAAACTCCCAGCTCAGCGTGGCTGGAAATGGATTCTCAGCAGCCCCCAATAATGGAGGGGGGGGCATCCCATAGATCAGGGGTAGGGAACCTATGGCTCAGGAGCCAGATATGGATCTTTTCATGATTGCATCTGGCTCTCCCATTCCTTCTTTCCTCCATTCTCTTCCTTCCCTCCCTCCTTCCTTCCTTCCTTTTCCATTCTTTCCTTCCTTTTTCCTCCCTCTCTCCCCTTCTTTCCTCCATTCTCTCTCTTCCTTTCTTTCCTTCTCTCCTTCCTTTTCCCTTCCTCTCCCTTCTTTTCTCCCTCCTTCCTTCCTCTTCCATTTTTCCCTTCCTTTTCCCTCCCTCTCCCCTTCCTTCTTTCCACCATTCTCCCTCTTCCTTCCTCTTCCTTCCTTTCTTTCTCCCCTTCACCCTTCTCTCTTTCCTTTTCCCTCTCCCCTTCCTTCTTTCCACCATTCTTCCTCTTCCTTTCTTTCTCCCCCTTCACCCTTACTTTCTCTCCTTGGTTTTCCCTCCATTCCTTTTCCTTCCTTTCTTTCTCACCTTCACCCTTTCCTTCTCTCCTTCCTTTTCCCTCATTCTCTCCTTTCTTTCCTCCATTCTCCCCCTCTTCCTTTCTTCCTTTCTCCCTTCACCCGTTCCTTCTCTCCTTCCTTTTCCCTCCCTCTCTCCCCTTCTTTCCTCCATTCTCTCTCTTCCTTTCTTTCCTTCTCTCCTTCCTTTTCCCTCCCTCTCTCCCTTCTTTTCTCCCTCCTTCCTTCCTCTTCCATTTTCCTTCCTTTTCCCTCCCTCTCCCCTTCCTTCTTTCCACCATTCTTCCTCTTCCTTCCTTCCTTTCTCCCCCTTCACCCTTTCCTTCTCTCCTTCCTTTTCCCTCCATTCCTTTTCCTTTCTTACCTTCACCCTTTCCTTCTCTCCTTCCTTTTCCCTCGTTCTCTCCCCCTTCTTTCTTTCCTCCATTCTCCCCCTCTTCCTTCCTCCCTCTTCTATTCTTTTCCCCAAGTCTTCCTTTCCTTCTCCTCCCTTTCTTTTCACTTCCCTCTCTCCCCTTCTTTCTTTTCTTCTTTCCCCTTCATTATTTTACTTTTTCCTCACTCCCTGTCCTTTCTTTTCCCCACCCTTTCCTTTCCTCCCTTCCCATTTCCTTTCTTTTCCCCTCCTTGTCTCTCTCCTCTTTTCTTTTCTTCCTTTTCCATCGTTCTTCTTTTCTCTCTTCCTCTCCTCCTCCCTCCTTTATTTCCTATTTCTTTCTTTCTTTCCCCTTTCCTTCCTTCCTTCCACCTTCTCTTCCTTCCCAGAGTCCTGAGCATGCCTTTTGCAGAGCCAGGTCTGAAGTGTCCCGTCATTCTGCCGGGGGAATCTTTTTCTCATAGTATGTATGTATAGACTCACATTTAGTTGAATTCAGTCTTAAAATACGGTATATTATACTAGCTGTACCCGGCACGCGTTGCTGTGCCCTATTTAGGAGATGCGAGAAAGACTGAGTATGTAAGGGTTGGAAATTATGTTAGTTATGGTCTTGGTGGGGTCATGGCTGTGTCGTTGTGGGTTGTTCTGGTGGGTGGGATGTTGAAGTCCTGTGGAGTTGTCGGTGTGTGGTGTTGAAGGAAGGAATGGCATACAAATGGGTTGAGCAGTAGATGCAAGGTTGTGTTATGTGCGTATTATGTTGTGTGTATTACTTTTTTGATGAGTTAGTGGGTGTGTGGTGGCATTGTGGGTGGTAGTATGTTGTGGAATGCTTGTGTGGGTGGGGTGTTTTGGGTATTTGTGTGTGTTTGTAGAGTTTCAGTGCAGTGTTGTGTTGTGGTTGGAGTATAGGTGGAGTTGGTTTTTGTTTGTGGTGGTGGTAGGTGTTGTGTGTGCAGGGTGCCGTAAGGTTGGGGGGAATGGGTTGTGATAGGAAGTTGTGTTGTGTGGGTAGGAATTGCTGGAGTATTGTGCCTGGGATGTGTGTGCATTTGGAGGTGTGTGTGGTGGTGAGTAGTGAGTGCAGTCCTGGGTTTTGTGTTGGGGAAGTTGTCAGGTATTTGTGGGGTGTATTTTGTGTGTGTTGTGGTGACATAGTTGTCTCAGTCTGGCTTTGTGCTGGTTGTGATGTGGAGGGGTGCTGCTTTTGCCAGTGGTGTTTGTTGTGAATTTTGGTTGGGGTGGTTTTTTGTGTTGCAGTATTGTTTGGGGGGTGTGTGCAAGTTTGTGTCATTCCGGCGGTATGTGTTTGTCAGTGGTGCCTGTGTCCCTGGTGCCCTATTTGTGTTAGTGTTATGTTCTCCTGGTAGTTGTTATGTCCTCCTGTGTTAGTTGGTTGTACTGTGTAGGTTTCTGTGTAGCAGTGGTTTGTGTGTGTTGTATGTCTGTTGTGTTGTGGGTCTGTAGAGGTAGGCATCGCGAGTTGTGTGGCTGTCATGTGTGGTATTTTGTGCTGTCTTGGTCTTTTGGATTGTGTTTCTCGAGTGTGGGAACCTGCTCTCTCCTAGAGCTTGGCCTTGACAGTTTAACCCACAAACACCAACTGACTAAATTCAAATCACTCAGCATTCTAACCTAGCCTTGGCTGGCTCCGCCCACCGTTACTATGGGAACTCAACCTCCCTGCATTTTGTGTGGGCCGATGTTGGCCAATGGGATTCGCTGGCGGCCGCAGAGGACGCTGGGAAATGTAGGTTTTTTAATCGTTGTTTTGGGGGCCTTCTAGGTTGTGGGGGGAAAAGTTTCTTTGCTAAAAACCTTCCTTGCCTGAGGCCTATTTTTGTTGGCAAATTTGGTGTCTCTGCCTCTGGCAGTCATTCAATGACGGATCTTCCTTTATATATATAGATACTAGCTTTGGGACCCGGCGGTGCCCGGGTTATTTGAAATGGGCTGAGGCCTAGGAAGCCTTACTGTCCATTCAGGCTGAGGCCTAGGAAGCCTTATTGTCCATTCAGGCTGAGGCCTAGGAAGCCTTACTGTCAATTCAGGCTGAGGCCTAGGAAGCCTTACTGTCCATTCAGGCTGAGACCTAGGAAGCCTTACTGTCAATTCAGGCTGAGGCCTAGAAAGCCTTACTGTCAATTCAGGCTGAGGCTGCTCCCTCAAACTGCACCAGGATGTAGAGTGGGTCTTGAGGGTTCTGTGTGCCAAGTTTGGTCTTGTTCTCTCATTGTTTGGGGTCGCAAAGGGTTCGCAAATTGTTTTGGGCTTAAACTCCCACCATGCCTGACTGCTTCAGGCCTTTTCCTGACCCCCCTCTGCCACTTTAGAGCGTCAGAATGTTCGTGTTGGCGACTGCCTCAGGCCTTTGCCTTATCCTCCTCTGCCAGTTTAGAGGGTCGGAATGTTCGTGTTGGCTGACCAATAGAGGCGTTATGCAAATACTCCCTCACTGGCAACCAATCATGTTGTCAGAATGAAGAGGCCGGGAGACAATCAGAACGCTGGCACATATTCCTCCACAAACACTGACTTTTATATATAGATAGATAGATATATAGATAGATATTATATGGCTCTCACTGAAATAAATTTCCAAATATTTTGCTTTCATAGCTGTCTGAGTCAAAAAGGTTCCCGACCCCTGCCATAGGCTGATAGGCTTCTGTCTCTCTTGAGCCAGCGGGTTGAAGTTTTGCAACAGCATGAAGCAGAGGAAGAAGTTTTGGTGCAGCAAGGCTTGGAGTGCCGCAGACCAAAATAGCGATTGATGGGAGACAGGGGAAGGGTCCTTGCATTATTTAGTAGCTCTGAAGGGCTGTGCCCACATCCACCCGCAGTGTCCCTGCGGCAAGGGCTCTGCTGGGAGGGGGCTCACACAATGTCCCTCTTTCTTATGCTGACCGCAGCACTGGGTCAAAAGCAGAGCTTGGAAAAATTCCTTCTACGCGGAAGGCAACTGGCAGAATGCTTGAGCACTCACACCTTTCCTTTCCGATGACTCAACCTACGCAAACTTGGTTTCAGGCATGCAATTATTGAAAATGTAAATGTGCCTTCCGGCTATGGATTTTATAAGGTGCCTATGAAACTGCAATGAACACATGTTTAGGCTTGAGCCCCGTCTCCGAGAGATCTCATTATGTATATATATTTCAATCGTTTTGGATAAGGGATATTATTCAACCCACAAAAAGATGACACAAAAGAACAACAGTTCTCTTGAAAAGGCAAATGGGTAGCACGCATTAGGGATCAGATTCAGTGACTTGGGGTCCCTTGTCCCAAAATGCAAGGAATGCCGCCCTCCTGCCCTTTCCAACCGCTCCATTCCAGGGTTCGAAGAGACCGAATTATCTCCCAAAGGATCTTTCCCAGCACTTTGCTCTGGGGTTTGCCAGCCATTCCCTTTCTGCTTCACTTGCCAACACGGTTGACGGGTTTCTTCACCCTCGCCGGCCCGCTTCTCTCTTTTCCACCTTATAATTATGTTCTCCAAGTATATATGGAGGTGGAAGGTGGTTTGCATGTGACACCCATGTTCTGGAACGCAGGCCATGAAAACCCCTGAGAGGCTCACCTTAGGGATGCCATCAGTCGGAAGCAATTTGTATGCGGACGGCAATGACAACGAGCCTTAGGACTTTGCCGAATGGGAACGAAGCTGTACGCCTCAACTGTGGAGATGCTGTAGGGCAGATGATGTGGCCCCGTGAAAGTCAGGGCCTGAGATACAACAACTGTGGATAGCTTAGGCTGTGTTTTTCTTCGAAGATGGAGGTCCTGTGGCTGGGTTGCCCGGGGGGGGGGGGAGCTCCGGCTGCCAATAATGGATGGTGAGGTGGTTAGCCCGTCGCCTCTGGTTAAAAGCTTGGGGGTCCAACTGACGATGGAGGCTCAGGTCTCCACAGTGAGCAGAGCGGCGTTTTTCCATCTGTGCCAGGCAAGGCGGCTAGCGCCCTACCTTTCCGGTGATGACCTGGCCACGGTAATCCAGGCCATGGTCATCTCGAGACTGGACTACTGTAACGCCCTTTACATTGGCCTTCCTTTGTTGGTAATCCGGAAACTGAAGATGGTGCAAAATGCTGCAGCTTGACTGCTGGTTGGAGTGACACTATCGTGCCACATCACACCAGTCCTACAGCGCTTGCACTGGCTCCCTATCAAGCACTGGATTGCCTTCAGAGTGCTGGTGCTAACCTTTAAGGCCTTGCATGGTCTGGGGCCAGTGTACCTGAAGGACCGCCTTTCCCTGCACATTCCTCAGAGACCACTACGGTCCATGGATCAAAACCTACGGTTCCATCACTTAAGATCTGCCGCTTGTCATCGACGCGGCAGCACACTTTTTCTGTAGCAGCACCTACCCTTTGGAACCCCCTCCCGGAGGGGGCACGAGCAATAACTGATCTACAGGCTTTTCGGAGGGCCTGTAAGACCAACCTGTTCCGCCAGGCGTTCAATCTCTAAGGCAGCTGTAACCCCCACTCTGGTCTTAATCTGTTTTTATTATGTTTTCAAGTATGTTGTGTTTTGTTGTTCATTGCTGTGAACCACCCTGAGCCTTTTCGGGGAGGGTGGTATATAAGTCGAAAAAATAATAAATAAATAATAAATCTCTCTCGGCATTACTTCGCGAACAAAGATTCAGGAAAGACTCATCCCACGCTTTTTACAAGCGCGTTGATGACTAAAAAGGCCAATATGAGATAGGCAAGTTCGGTTGCAGAAAGCACAGCACATCCTTAGGTGATGTTGTTTCCAAGTTGCGGTTCTTTCTGCGTTGCCGTTTCTCTTCGAGACTCATTCGGCGTGTCTTCTCGAAAGAGGCCACAGCATTGTGGATAGTGCATCTCCATGCCTCCCGATGTGAGGCCAGGGTGGACCATTGTTGGTGATCAATCTGGCCGAGCCTGAGATGTTGTTTCAGGGAGTCCTTATATCTCTTTTTGGGGGCCCCTCTCTTGCGCTGACCCATGGCGAGTTCACCGTAGAGTAGTATCTTTGGGAGGTGGTGGTCCTCCATCCTAGAGACGTGCCCTGCCCAGCACAGCTGTGTTCTCAATAGCATGGCCTCAATGCTGGTGATCCGTGCTTGCTCAAGGACAGCAACATTCGTCACATAGTTGGTCCAGTGTATATTTAGGATTGTGCGAAGACAGCGATGATGAAAGCGTTCGAGGAGTAGTAGGTGTTGGCGATAGGTGACCCATGTTTCAGACCAAGAGAGGAGGATAGACAGTATGCTAGCTCTGTACACACTGATTTTGGTACTTTACCTAAGGTGCTTGTTGCTCCAGACTCTTTTGTGAAGCCTTCCAAATGCACTCTATGCCTTTGATAATCTGTGATCTATCTCTTTGTCAATCTTAGCGTCTGAAGAGATTATGCTTCCCAGGTAGGTGAACTGCTGAACGGACTGGAAGCACAGATGTGCCTATGCTGACGTGGGGATGATGGTGTTCTTCCTGTGGTGCGGGCTGGTAGAGAACTTCTGTTTTCTTCAGGCTGACTTCCAGCCCAAACAGCTGTGCAGCTGCTGCAAAGCAAGATGTTAGGCGTTGCAGGGCTGCTTCTGAATGGGCGACAAGGGCAGCATCGTCAGCAAAAAGCAGCTCACGGACTAGATAATAATAACTGTGGAAATGCTGTAGGGCAGATGATGTGGTCCCGTGAAAGTCAGGGCCTGAGATACAACAACTGTGGATAGCTTGGACTGTGTTGATCTTCTGTATTACTTATTTGCCCAGCTCCTTATCTAATGTTGCAGTTTCTGGCTCTTCTCGCTGATCATGAAGTTGCAAATTGCTGCCAGGCTAAAAAATTGGGGAGGAAGAGTCCCCTTATTTCAACTGGTTTCCAATGTTTACATCCTTCGCTTCCTCAGATGGGTCCAGGTTATTTCTCCTTTTGCTCCTTGTTTTGATCTCAATAACCCTGTGAGGTTGGCCAGGCTGAGAGAGGACGACCACTGCTTTTGGGTGGTACTAGCATAGACCAAAGGCTGGCAAACGTTTCCTCTTTTTGGAGAACATGGGAACGTATTTGCCTGCCTCTCCTCCAGTGCGTCCCACTTAACACCCTCCTTTGTGTCTTTCCTTGTTCCGGGGCAATTGGCAAAGAGCAGGCCTCCTCTGGTTCCACTTGGCTGGGGAATGCGGCTGTCTCTCGGATGGGCCTTTTATGAAAGGAAGCAAAGCGGGTGCAAGGGAGGAAGGAAGGAAGGAAGGAAGCAAGCAAGGAGAGGGGGAAAGAGCTGGCCCTCGACACAAGAGGCGGCTGCTTCACAAAGCTGGGAGGCGCAGTCGTTAGCGGATTAAGCGGAGAAGAGTGACGGCGCCCAAAGAAAAAACAGGAAGCGGGCAGGGGGGCTCAGAAAGCCCTGAAAGGGAGCCACAGCCCTTGGCCACAAAGGCATCTTCTCTGGGTCGCCCCACGCAGGCTCGGCTCCCATCAATAGCGCCCACACTGTGGGATTGTGGGCAAAAAGACAAGCACGGCACAGAATCCTAGAGGCAGAAGAGACCCCAAGTGCCATCCAATCCAACCCCCTTCTGCCATGCAGGACGACACAATCCGAACTCTACTAGCTGAGGGCCATCCAGAGATGGAAGGAGACTCCACAAGATTCCCAAGCAGCATATTCCACCCTCGAACAGCTCTGATCATCAAGAGTTTCTTCCTAATGCTGTGGAGTCTCCTTTCTTGCAATCCTCATGTATTGCGTCCCAGAAAACCAGAATTGCCTTGAAAAAGCACTGGTGACTTTCTCCCGTTGTGCTCTAGAGCAGTGTTTCCCAACCTTATTTGAGCCGCGGCACACTTTTAACATTTACAAAATCCGGGGCACACCACCAACCAAAATGACACAAAATGACACTCTAACACAGTAAAGAACGGCTGGGGATGGTGGCCTGCTGGGAGAGCAGCTGCTGGGAGTGCCGGGCCGCGGGAGGGGAGGAGCCAGGCCAGCCTTGGGGGCAGTGCCAAGCCAGCAGTGGCCACAATGCTGGCTTGGCACTGTCCCCTCAAACTGGATAACATGGAGAGCTGAAGCTGGGGGGGGCGGAGCGCCATGCCCCTCACCCCCCGGCTTCAGCTCTCCCACAGCTCTCCAGCCTTGAGGGGCAGTGCCAAGCCAGCGGTGGCAGAGCCAGCACAATGCTGGCTTGGAACTGCCCCAAGGCTGAGAAGATGTGGGGAGCTGAAGTGCCAGGCTGCGCCATGCCTTCAGCTCTCCCACAGCTTCTCCAGCCTTGAGGGGCAGTGCAAAGCCAGTGGTGGCAGAGCCAGCACAATGCTGGCTTGGCATTGTCCCTCAGGGCTGGAGAAGCTGTGGGAGAGCTGAAGCGGGAGGGGGCGTCATGCCCTCCCCGGCTTCAGCTCTCCCACAGCTTCTCCAGCCTTGAGGGGACCGTGCGAGCGAGGGACGGGAGTCACGGTCCCTGCTACCGCTCTCCGCCATGACTCCCGCCCCTCGCTCGCTGAAGCCGCACGGAGGAGGAGCATGAGCGGTGGATGGGCTTCAGTGGGTGGGGATCCTCCGCGCAGCTTCAGCGAGCGAGGGGCGGGAGTCATGGCGGATTGGAGGCTGGCTGGGGAAACGGGCGAAGGAGGCGGTGCCCAGCCCCTTCTTTTTCTTTGCTGCTGCCCAGCCCTTCCTCCTCCTCCCCCAAGCAGCAGGAGTTCGGCAGAAGGAGGGGGGAAGGGAGGGGGCAGAGAGAGAGCGGCACAGCAGGAGGTCCGTCACAGCACATGACTATGCCGCGTCACAGCAGTAGGGAAACACTGCACTAGAGTGTGTCCTGACCTACTGGAGCTGCGCATGGTTTGGTCACTGCAAACAGGAAGGCGCTCCCAAGGGTCACCCCTTCTGCACAGAGAAGCCTGGGTTGCCCTCTTCCTCCCCTCTTTCCGCAGCCTTAAGAAAGCTCAGAGCATTCTTGGAGATCCGTCTCACCCGGCTTGTTGAATTATTGCCACCTGGCAGGCAGTACAGGGTGACAAAGGCAAGGACAAACAGATTGAGAGGCAATCTGTTATCCTAGAGGTGTGGCTTTGTGGAACTCCGTGGTTTTGCACTGACATGGCATTGGGGTGTGTGCAGTGGTTGTAGGAGTGTGTTGTTTTGGTGGTGTGCGCTGGGGAAGGAGTGCAATTTCGTTGTGCAATAGCACAATGACAGCAACGCTATTCCATGTCTTGTCGAAGGCTTTCATGGCTGGAATCACTGGGTTGTTGTCGTTTTTCGGGCTGGATGGCCACGTTCTAGAAGCATTCTCTCCTGACGATTCGCCTGCATCTGAGGATGCTTGCCATAGATGCAGGCAAAACGTCAGGAGACGTTTATTTATTTATTTATTATTTAAACTTGTATGCCGCCACTCCCCAAGGGCTCAGAGTGGCTCACAAACACATAAAAGCATAAAACAGTCAAAAACAGCATTTAAAAATCAGACAGGAATGCTTATACAGCTTAGCAATCAAAAGCTAACCGGGAAAGATAGGTCTTGCAGACCTTGCGGAAGGATGGCAGATCTTGCAAGGTCCTGACTTCACTTGGAAGAGAGTTCCAGATTGATGGTGCCACCACAGAAAAGGCTCTATGCTGGGTGGATGTTAGGCGGATAGATTTGACGCTAGGTACCTCGAGGAGGTTCAGTTGTTCTGAGCGACCTCTGGGGTTGAGAGGGGATAAGACGGTCCCTTTAATACAGCAGCTCCAGACCATGCAAGGCCTTGAAGGTTAACACCATCACCTTGAAAGTGATCCGGTGCTCAACCGGAAGCCAGTGAAGCTGCTGAAGGATGGGAGTTATGTGGCCTCTCACTGGGGTTCCAGTAAGAAGTCGCGCAGTGGCATTCTGGACGAGCCTAAGTTTCCGGATCAGAGACAAGGGCAGGCCAATGTAAAGGGCGTTACAGTAGTCCAGTCTCGAGATGACCGTGGCTTGGATCACCGTGGCCAGGTCATCTCTGGATAAGTAGGGAGCCAGCCGCCTAGCCTGCCGCAGATGGAAAAAAGCAGTTTTGCTGACGTTGGAGATTTGAGTTTCCATCGTCAGCAAAGTAAACAACCCCAAGGCTCTTTACAGAAGATATCGGGCATAACGCCTCGCCATCCAGGGTAGGCAGCTGGACTGCCCCACTAACCGGACGCCCCAGCCACAGTATCTCTGTCTTTGCTGGATTCACCCTCAATCTACTGGCACGCTGCCATCCAGTGATGGCCTCAAGGCACTGATGGAAACAAGAGGGTACGGAGTCCGGCCGGCCTTCCATTTTCAGAACGAGCTGGGTGTCGTCAGCATACTGATAACATTCCAGCCCGAAACTTTGCACCAGACTAGCAAGTGGCCGCATGTAGATGTTAAATAACAAAGGGGAGAGTATAGCCCCTTGAGGAACCCCCCAAACCCAGGTCCGGATTAACGTTTTGTGGCGCCCTAGGCCACACTCTGTAAGTGCTGCCCCCGGGGAGGGGGCTCGCGGGGGCCAGAGCCGGCGCGAGCGAGAAGGAGCCGGGGGGAAGTCCCACCCCTTGGGCGTCTGATGTGGCTTCCCCCCCCCCCCGCCGCCTCCTCGCTCACACGGGCACCCCTCCTTCCTTCACTGAAGGAAGGAGCGGCGCCCACCCGCGCGAGCAATAATGTGCCGGGGGGAAGCCACGTCAGACGCCTTAGGGGCGGTGGGACTCCCTCCCCGGCTCCTTCTCGCTTGCTCGCTCGGGCGCCACTTCTTCCTTCAGTGAAGGAAGAAGGGGCGGAACCGGTGTAAGGGAGAAGGAGCCTGGGGGGAGTCCCGCCCCTAGGGCATCTGACGTGGCTTCCCCCCCCGCTGCCTCCTCACTCGCACGGGCTCCCCTCCTTCCTTCAGTGAAGGAAGGAGCGGCGCCCGTCCGCGAACTGGGAAGGCGGTGGAGGAAGCCATGCCAGACGCCTAGGGGTGGCGGGACTTCCCCTGGCTCCTTCTCGCTCGCGTGGGCGGCGCCGCTCCTTCACTGAAGGAAGGAGGGGCGGAGCCGGTGCGAGGGAGAAGGAGCCGGGGGTAAGTCCCACCACTAGGGCGTCTGACGTGGCTTCCCCCCGCCTCCTCCTCGCTTGCGCCAGCCCCGCCCCTCCTTCCTTCACTGCGCAGGCGCAGAAGCAAGCACCCAAAGATCGGATTTTTAAAATAAAAAAATATATTATTTTCATTTTTTGGAGGTCCGGATCTGCTGCTCCCCCATGGCTGCCGCCCTAGGCTATGGCCTAGGGTGGTCTTATGGGTTATCCGGGCCTGCCCAAACCAGTGGGGCCCTCTCGGAAACTGCATCTCCCCATTGCACTCGCTGTCCCCGGTTGTGGAGAAAGGACAACAGCCATTTCAAGGCTGTTCCCCTAACTCCAACAACGGCAAGGCGGTGGGCCAAAAGATTGTAATCGACCGTATCAAAAGCTGCTGTGAGGTCCAATAACACAAGCAGCGCTGATCCATCCTTGTCCAGTTGGCAACGAAGCTGATCTGAAATGGCGACCAACACAGTCTCTGTCCCGTGCCCAGAACGGAAGTCGGACTGGAAGGGATCAAGTCCAGCTGTGACATCTAGGAACGGCTGCAGCTGCCCCGCTACTGCCCTCTCAATCACCTTGCCCAGGAACGGAAGGTTCGAAACCGGGCGGTAATTGGAGGGAGCCGATCGATCCAAATTCGGCGTCTTCAGCAGCGGGGAAACCACTCTGGAAAGATGCCTTGCTCAAGGGAGCCATTTATTATCTTCAACAGAGGGTCACGTAATCCCTCCTGGCAAGATTTCACTAGCCAAGAGGGACACGGATCGAGGGAGCACGTGGTTGGCCTAGCTGCAGTTAACAGTTCGTCCACAGCCCCTGCGTCCAGTTGCCATACAGCCCGGAAAAAACGTCAACAACCCAAAGCTTTTCCATTCTATTCACTGGCTTTTTGAGCTGCTGCATCGCGCTCTTGGCTTGTGTTCAGATTGTGGTCTAGGAAGACCACGAACCCCGTGCGCATGGAGCCAGTTCCTGGCTTCTGCAGAAGGCTTCTGTTCTGAGCATTGCCAGGAGGCCTTCTGGAGCATGGGAAGCGGAGGTGGCATTTGAGGCAGGCAGAACAGGAACATCGTGTCACCAGCCCAGCTCCTGTTTTCTGGCAAACCGAGCAGAAGATGCTCCTGGGCGAAGAGGAGCAGTGGGCGAAGGAAGGAAGGAAGGAATGAGGAAAGGTGGACGAAAGGCATGTTCAAGCTGACTCACCCGGATCCTCCTCATCGCTGCCACGATCTCCACACGGCTGTTGGGCCTTGGCACGTCCAAGCTGCCGATGTACTAAAGGAAGAGAGAGAGAAAGAAAGGGGAAGGAGGCATCACAATCAGCCACAGTCAGACAAGGCCGGGTCCAGCTGGACTCTCCGGGAAGGAGGTATCAACGCACCCATGAGCTGCCACTCTTTCCTTCCGGACCGAAGGCTGCTCTGCGCATTGATACAGGATGCGACGTGCGGAGTTGCACGCTTAGCCTTAGACCCCTTTTCAACAGCCCCAATGGGGCAGCTTTGGGTCATATCCCAGAGCAGTGTTTCCCAACCAGTGTGCCGGGGCACACTAGTGTGCCGTGAGCAATCATCAGGTGTGCCGTGGGAAATTGGAACCTCCAATGCCCTTACTTATTAAAGGAGCGCCGCTACGTCACAGTACAAAATGCACAATTAATCATACATAATCATATGCAAAAAACACATTCAAAGTACCCAATCCTGCTGGAGAAAATCAAAAGTCTTACATAAGGTATTTCGGCATGGTCGCCAGAGAGCGGAGGAGTTGCGAACCAGGAAGTAGCGAGTTCACGGAGCGCTCCTCTATGGAAAACTCGTGATATTTGATGAGCTCACGGAAATGAGTGCAAAAAACAAAGTGTATCCTCACGATGTTATCCAATGTCAGTTCCAGGATCCGCACAATAACACAGTCAGTTTGCGGACAATTTAAAGAAGCAGCACCATAATCATAGCGACAAGGTAGATAATCACATAGATAATCACATATATTCAAACCGCCAGAGGCTGAAGATAGATGAGGCGATGGACTCGAAAGCTGGCATGGGCAAACTTGGACCTTCCAGGTGTTTTGGACTCCAACTCCCACCATTCCTAGCAGCCTCAGGCCCTTTTCCTTTTTCCCCTTCAGCCAGTTAAGCGGGAAAGGGCCTCAGGCTGTTAGGAATGGTGGGAGTTGAAGTCCAAAGCACCCAGAGGGATGACGTTTTCCCATGACTGACAGCTGTTGAGCAAGACCTTCGTGTGTGTCTTTCTGCCATTCCTGCCAGGATATCTATGTTGTGTTCACTGAAACAGGCCCAGGTTTCACACTGAGTGTATAGATACATTTAAAAACATATTAACTATATGTATTACTGTGTTAGAGTGTCATTTTGTGTCATTTTGGTTGGTGGTGTGCCCCAGGATTTTGTAAATGTAAAAAGTGTGCCGTGGCTCAAAAAAGGTTGAAAAACACTGCCCCAGAGGATGGGACCAGGATCCGAAAGGACAGAGCCAAAATGCGCAAAATGAATCCAACAGGATACGACACTTAGGCTGGGAAAAAACCAATTCCTTCCCGCGATCTAGATCAGGCCTGGGCCAACTTGGGCCTCCCTTCCCTCCAGGTGTTTTGGACTTCAACTCCCATCATTCCTAACACCCTCAGCCGCTCAAGCATTTCTCCTCATTGACATTAATTAATTTCCACTCGCTTTGAAGATCTCTTGCTGACCGTCCGTCCACTCATTGCTCAGCCTGGCCTTCCTCGGAGGGTTGTTGTGTAGCAAAGGAGGAGGAGAACTACATCCTCTGCCTTAAGGAGATGGGAGGAAAAGCTGTTTTTGGGGTGCTTCACCCACCCCCAAAACCGCCCCCTCCCCACCTGTGGCTAGGGGACACCCATGTCACTGGATTGGAATATAAATACTGTAAATAGATAAATGTTGCTAGGTGAAGTGGCCCCTCGTTGATGCCACAGAGAAATGTATAAGAAGAAGGGAGGGAGGGATGGAAAAAAGAAAGAGGAAAAGAAAGAGAAGGAAGGAAGAGCGGGAGAAAGAAAGAAAGAAAGAAAAAGGAGTGAAGGAAGGGAGACAAAGGAAAAGGTAGAAAGAAAGAGAAAGAAAGGGAGAAAGGAAGGGGAAGAGGTGAAGGGAGGAAGAGAAAAAGGCGATGGAAGGAAGGGATGATGGGGAAGAAAGAAAAAGGAGTGGAGGAAGGAAGGAAAAAAGAAAGAGGAAAAGAAAGAGAAGGAAGAGCGGGAGAAAGAAAGGAAAAGGAGTGAAGGAAAGGAGACAAAGGAAAAGGAAGAAAGAGAAAGAAGGGAAGGGTAAGGGAAGAGAGAAAGGAAGGGGAAGAGGTGAAGGGAGGAAGAGAAAAAGGAGACGGAAGGAAGAAATGACGGGGAAGAAAGAAAAACGAGTGGAGGAAGGAAGGAAAAAAGAAAAAGGAAAAGAAAGAGAAGGAAGAGCGGGAGAAAGAAAAAAGGAGTGAAGGAAGGGAGAGAAAAGAAAAAGGAAGAAAGAGAAAGGAAGGAAGGGTAAGGGAAGAGAGAAAGGAAAGGGAAGAGGTGAAGGAAGAGAAAAAGGAGACGGAAGGAAAGGATGACAGGGAAGAAAGAAAAAGAAGCGGAGGAAGGAAGGGAAAAAAGAAAGAGGAAAAGAAAGAGAAGGAAGAACGAGAGAAAGAAAGGAGTGAAGGAAGGGAGACAAAGGACAAAGGAAAAGCAAGAAAGAGAAAGAAGGGAAGGGGAAAAGAAGAGGTGAAGGGAGGAAGAGGAAAAGGTGACAGAAGGAAGGGATGGCGGGGAAGAAAGAAAAAGGAGTGGAGGAAGGAAGGAAAAAAGAAAGGAAAAGAAAGAGAAGGAAGAGGAGAAAGAAAAAGGAGTGAAGGAAGGGAGACAAAGGAAAAGGAAGAAAGCGAAAGAAGGGAAGAGAGAAAGGAAGGGGAAAAGAAGAGGTGAAGGGAGGAAGAGGAAAAGGGGACGGAAGGAAGGGATGACGGGGAAGAAAGAAAAAGGAGCGGAGGAAGGAAGGGTAAAAAGAAAGAGGAAAAGAAAGAGAAGGAAGAGCAGGAGAAAGAAAAGAAAAGGAGTGAAGGAAGTGAGACAAAGGAAAAGGAGGAAAGAGAAGGAAGGGAAGAGAGAAAGGAAGGGGGAAAGAAGAGGTGAAGGGAGGAAGAGGAAAAGGGGATGGAAGGAAGGGATGATGGGGAAGAAAGAAAAAGGAGCGGAGGAAGGAAGGAAAAAAAGAAAGAGGAAAAGAAAGAGAAGGAAGCGCAGGAGAAAGAAAGAAAAAGGAGTGAAGGGGGACAAAGGAAAAGGTATAAAGAAAGAGAAAGAAGGGAAGGGTAAGGGAAGAGAGAAAGGAAGGGGAAAAGAAGAGGTGAAGGGAGGAAGAGGAAAAGGGGATGGAAGGAAGGGATGACGGGGAAGAAAGAAAAAGGAGTGGAGGAAGGAAGGAAAAAAGAAAGAGGAAAAGAAAGAGAAGGAAGAGCAGGAGAAAGAAAAAAGGAGTGAAGGAAGGGAGACAAAGGACAAAGGAAAAGGAGGAAAGAGAAAGAAGGGAAGGGTAAGGGAAGAGAGAAAGGAAGGGGAAGAGGTGAAGGGAGGAAGAGTAAAAGGGGACGGAAGGAAGGGATGATGGGGAAGAAAGAAAAAGGAGTGGAGGAAGGAAGACAAAGGAAAGTGGGGAAAGATGTGAGGTGAGGAAAGAAAGGGAAAGAGGAACGAAGGGATGTAAAGAAGGAGGAAAGGAAAAAAACAAAAGGAGGAGCGAGAGGAAGAAAGAAAGAAAGAGAGAAAGAAAGGAAGAAAGAAAGGAAGGAAGGAAGGAAGGAGGCAAGGAAAACGAAGGAAAGGGTGAGAAATAAGAGAAAGGAAAGGTGTGATTTTATAAATGTTTATATTCCTATTGTAATGCACTTGCTATGATGACGACGATTATTATTATTATTATTATTATTATGTTGGAATGGTGTGGTGTCCTGCTTGCCGTTGGCCTCCTTGAGTCCCCGGAATCAGGAGAAATAAGAGTAAATAATAAACAAAAACAAACAAACAGGAGAGGGCCGCCATAGGGGTACAGGCTGGAGTCCTGGACCGCCATTCTGGGAATTCGGGGTGACACTCTCTCGGCCTCAAGAGGAAGGCAGGATTTGAAAAAGCCTCTGTCGGGAGTGATTTGAAGGCACACAATGAAATGAGGCCCTAAAAGATCTCTTTGAAACCTCCTCGAGAGGGACTTAAAGGATCAGTCGCTTAAGGAGCCTTGAAACCGGCACTCAGGGTGATGAAAACAGGAAGGGGAAAGAGGTCCTTTGGAGGTGAAGGGAAGGGACTAATCCAGCCGGAGGATTAAGTCGGAAGGGACCCCCTTCTGCCAGGCAGGAAAGCGTCACCGAAGCCCTCCCGACAGATGGCCAGCTAGCCATAGAATAGATACGAGTGTGTTAGAGCAGTGTTTCCCAACCAGTGTGCTAGGGCACACTAGTGTGCCGTGAGCGATCATCAGGTGTGCCGTGGGAAATTGGAACCTTCAGGAAGGGGGGGGGGGATGGGAGAGTCTAGTGTGTTGAAGTATAAGAACCCTAAGAAACCTACCTCAATAAAGGCACAAAATTACAAACACCCCCCCTCCCCACCCGTTGTCTACTTGGTCTGTCCCTCTCCATGCATTGGGAAGGCCTGCCGCCCTTTCCCCAAGTAGAGACCTCCTCTTGCCTCCTGGGGGTTGTGTGTGGGAAGTTTGGCCCAGTTCTAGCATTGGTGGGGTTCAGAATGCTCTTTGATTGTAGGGGAACTATAAATCCCGGGAACTACAACTCCCAAATGTCAAGGGCTATTTCCCCTGAACTCCATCTGCGTTCATATTTGGGCATATTTATTTATTTATTTATTTATTCGGCTTTTATGCCGCCACTCCCCGCAGGCTCGGGGCGGCTCACAGCCAAAAGGTAAAACAACATACAGTATACAAAGGGTTAAAATGCAGATAAAATACACAGTAACTATACGATAAAAACGTTATTTAAAAAGCACACGGTTGGGGAAGTGACAGTGGTCGAGCAATATTAGCATGGCTGGGGGCCCAGTGGACCCTAAGCCTGAAACGCCAGCCGGAAGAGGTGGGTCTTACATGCCCGCCTAAATGGGAGTAAGTCTGAAATTGCTCGTGTAGCTGCCGGGAGGGTATTCCACAATACCGGCGCTATGACCGAGAAGGCCCTTCGGCGGGTGGCAGTTTTCTTAGCCGTTTTAGCAGAAGGGACGGCTAGCAGGTTAGAGTCCTCTGAGCGGAGTGATCTCGCAGGGTGATATGGGGTGAGACGGTCCCTCAGATACTGAGTATTCATGCCAAGTTTGGTCCTGATCCAACATTGTTTGAGTCCACAGTGCTCTCTGGATATAGGTGAACTACAACTTCCAAACTCAAGGTCAATTCCCAAGCACACCCTTTCACTACTTTCTGTTGGTAATGAGAGTTCAATATGGTTCACTTCCAAGTTTGGTTCACTTCCATTGTTGCAAGAGTTCAGGACGCTCTTTGATTGTGTGTTGAGCAAGACCTTCGTTGTGTGTCTTTCTGCCATTCCTGCCAGGATATCTATGTTGTGTTCATCGAAACAGGCCCAGGTTTCACACCGAGTGTATAAATACATTTAAAAACATATTAACTATATGTATTACTGTGTTAGAGTGTCATTTTGTGTCATTTTGGTTGGTGGTGTGCCCCGGGATTTTGTAAATGTAAAAAGTGTGCCGCGGCTCAAAAAAGGTTGAAAAACACTGTGTTAAGAGATATGCATAGATAGAATCCTTCACCGCTCCTTGTAGAAATGAGTTCAAATTGCAGGAGAGGAGATTCCCCGATTAGATCCCGCAGGGAAAAAACAACCGAGATTAAAATCGTAATTAGAAAAAAAGAAAGAAATAAAAATTCTACGCAACAGGACAAACCGGTTTACACCGAGGAGAGGACGGAAACGCAGAGTGACCTTTCAAAGTCCTGGCTGCGGCCCAGGGAATAATAATAGTAATAATAATAAAAGGCCACAATGCTTTGTATGTTGCCCCCCCCCCCCCCCTTTGCAACTTTCTGCAAATCCTGCTCGAATCAGACCGTTTGAGACAAACCTGTCTTGACCGCTGAGCTCAGGCCCAGCGGGGGAGACGCCAAGCGCTTTGGGAAATCCGCAGGAAGCAAGCCACCCGAAAAGGACGAGAGCAGCCGAGTTCAAGTCCTGCTCACAGAGGCTTAGCTTGGCCTGTGTCTGGGAACTGTTCGGGAATTGCATTATTATTATTAACCAGCGCATGCAGGAGTTGCAGTCTGGCCTTTCGAATGGCTTGGCTGGAAACTCTATTGTTTCAATATATATTTATATATATTATATATTTATATATATTTTATATATATATATATATATATATTTATACATATATATGTGTGTGTGCGCGCTAAATTCCACAAGCTCCTTGTGAGTTGCTGGGAAAAGGGTGAACTGCCATCAGATCTCCGAGATGCAGTTATCATCACCCTGTATAAGACAAAAGGAACAAAATCTGATTGCTCAAACTATCGCCAGAGGTATAACACTGCCCTCATTTTTAAATATTTTTTTAAAAAATCCATTGCTGGAAAAATCCTTGCAAGGATACTCCTGAACAGATTAGTTCCTGCTATTTCGCCCCCCCCCTTCCTGCGGAAGAACTTGAGGCCTCCCGGAAAGCCAATGCGGGTTCAGAGCTAATAGGAGCACCACAGATATGGTTTTTGCCCTTAGACAACTGCAAGAGAAATGTAGAGAGCAGAACAAAGGACTCTATGCAACATTTGTCAGCACCTCACCAAACTGCCATTGCTGGAAACACTGTGAGCAAGAAAGGTCTGTGGCAGATCCTGGAACGTCAGAGCTAGGAGCACCACAGATGTTTTGCCCCCCAAGAGAAATTCCTCAAAATGATTATCCTGTTACATGAGGGCCAGATCCTGGAACGCACGTGTTCAAAAGATTATCCTGTTCATGAGGGCCAGCGCGGGTCAATGCCCTCTCGGAGCCCTTTCTCATAACTAATGGAGTGAAACAAGGTTGTGTTCTTGCACCAACCCTATTTACAATCTTCTTCAGCATGTTGCTCCAAAGGGCTATGGCAGACCTCGAAGAAGAAGAAGGCATATATATACGCTATCGTACTGATGGTAGCTTGTTCAACTTAAGCCGTTTGAGGGCTCGCACTAAGACTCTAAACTATCTAGTCCGTGAGCTCCTTTTTGCTGACGATGCTGCCCTTGTCGCCCATTCAGAAGCAGCTCTGCAGTGCCTGACATCCTGCTTTGCAGCAGCTGCAGAGCTGTTTGGGCTGGAAGTCAGCCTGGAGAAAACGGAAGTCCTCTACCAGCCCGCACAATAGGAATAACACCATCATCCCCACGTCAGCATAGGCAAATCTGTGCTTAAGTCCGTTCAGCAGTTCACCTACCTGGGAAGCATCATCTCTTCAGATGCCAAGAATGACAAAGAGATAGATCACAGATTATCAAAGGCATAGAGTGCATTTGGAAGGCTTCACAAAAGAGTCTGGAGCAACAAGCACCTGAGGCAAAGCACCAAAATCTGTGTGTACAGAGCTATCATACTGTCTATTCTCCTCTATGGGTCTGAAACATGGGTCACCTATCGCCAACACCTACGGCTCCTCGAACGCTTTCATCAGTGCTATCTTCGCACAATCCTAAATATACACTGGACTGACTATGTGACGAATGTTGCTGTCCTTGAGCAAGCAGGGATCACCAGCATTGAGGCCACGCTATTGAGAACACGGCTGCGCTGGGCAGGGCACATCTCTAGGATGGAGAACCACCGCCTCCCCAAGATACTACTCTATGGTGAACTCACCACAGGTCAGCGCAAGAGAGGCACCCCCAAAAAGAGATATAAGGACTCCCTGGAACAACATCTCAGGCTCGGCCAGATTGATCACCAACAATGGTCCAACAATGGTCCAATGCTGCGGCCGCTTTCGAGAAGACACACCAAATGGGTCTCAAAGAGAAATTACAATGCAGAAAGAACCACAACTTGGAAACAACATCACCCAAGGAGACTTTCTGCTGTGCTTTCTGCAATCAGACTTGCCTATCTCAGATTGGCCTTTTTAGTCATCAACGCGCCTGTAAAAAGCATGGGATGAGTCCTTCCTAAGAATCTTCGTTTGCGAAGTAATGCCGAGAGAGAGAGAGAGAGAGAGAGAGAGAGAGTATATATATATATATATATATATATATATATATATATGTATATATATTTGTGTGCGATGCCTATTTGCAATCTGTGTCCCCGTTTGAAAATTTCTTAGTGGCTTTGTTGCGTTGCTATTTTCCCAATTTTAAAATATTTTTTTAATTTTTTGCGCAAAGCAAAATTTCCAATGCGTGCAACCCCTTTTGAACCTTTCTAAGCAGCTTTGTTGCATTGCCATGTGCCTAATTTACAATCCGTGTGTACCCCTTTAAAAATGTCCAAGTGGCTTTGTTGGGTCACTATATTTCTAATTTTTCAATTTCTTTTTATTTTGCTAGTCCGCTTATCTCACCCTGTGTTTTAAACACTTTATATGTGTGCCTGCGGCCCGCCCTATCTTTCTGATTTTAGATATCTTGTTGTGTATTGTTGTTTTTTTTATATGTATGTATTTTTTTATTGTGTTTATTGATGACGTTTTGATTTTATTTTACTGTAATTTGCTGTTTGGGCTTGGCCTCATGTGAGCCGCCCCGTGTCCCCATTGGGGAGATGGGGCAGGGTATAAATAATAATAATAATTATTATTATTATTGTGCAGTGCAAATTTGCAATCCTTGCAACCCCTTTTGAACCTTTCCAAGTTTGTTTGTTTGTTTATTTATTTATTTATTTACATTTATATGCCCTTCTCACTTCTCACCCTTACAAGGAGACTCAGCATACTACATTTACAAGTCATATGAACAATACAACAATTTTATTGATTACAGAACATTACTACATAGAACTAATACATCAGTCATAATATTAATATTATATAATATTATATTGTTGCTGGGGGAGGGGCCAGCAACACACACTATTAATATTATATAATATTAATATTTGTTTAAGATAATATTTATTACATTTTCAATAAAACATCAAAGTAAAGAAGAAAATAAAGTGATTATTATTATAATATAAATTAATATTAATATTATGAATAAATAAAATACAATATTTCTATTTTTTCCCGAATATTTATTTATTTTGGTGCAATGCAAATTTGCAATCCCTAGTCGTTTGTCGAAGGCGTTCATGGCCAGAAGCACTGGGTTGCTGTGAATTGTTTTCCAAGCTGCCTGGCCATGTTCCAGGAGCATTCTCTCCTGACGTTTCGCCCACATCTATGGCTAAAGGCATCCTCAGAGGTCCGGAGGTCTGCTGGAAACGAAGCGAGGGAGGTTCGGAATAATGTCCAGGGTGGGAGAAAGAACTCTTTGTGTGTTTGAGGCAAGTGCCAATGCTGCAATTGATTGGCATCGAATAGCCTTGCAGCCTCAAAGCCTGGCTGCTTCCTGCCCAGGGGAATCTTTTCTTGGGAGGCGTTAGCTGGCCCCAATGGTTTCCCAAATGGAATTCCATCTCCCAACAAAGGATTCCCCACCCCAGGCAGGAAGCAGCCAGGCTTTGAAGCTGCAAGCATATTTGATGCTAACCAAGCTAGCCACATTCGCTTTTGCCTTCGACAGACAAGGGTTGTTTCTCCCACCCTGGACGTATTCCAGGGCCGGCTAACACCTCCCAACAAAGGATTCCTTACCCCCGCCTGGGCAGGAAGCAGCCAGGCTTTGCAGCTGCAAGGCTGGCCAAACTGGCCACATTCGCACTTGCCTTCAACAGAGAAGGGTTCTTTCTCCCACCCTGGACTTATTCCAGGGCCAGCTAACACCTCCCAACAAAGGATCCCCACCCGGGCAGGAAGCAGCCAGGCTTTGAAGCTGCAAGGCTATTCGATGCTAACCAAGCTGGCCACATTCGCACTTGCCTTCAACAGAGAAGGGTTCTTTCTCCCACCCTGGACTTATTCCAGGGCCAGCTAACACCTCCCAACAAAGGATCCCCACCCGGGCAGGAAGCAGCCAGGCTTTGAAGCTGCAAGGCTATTCGATGCTAACCAAGCTGGCCACATTCGCACTTGCCTTCAACAGACAAGGGTTCTTTCTCCCACCTTGGACATATTCCTGGGCCGGCTAACACCTCCCAACAAAGGATGCCCCACCCCCCGCCCGGGCAGGAAGGAGCCAGGCTTTGAAGCTGCAAGGCTATTCTATGCTAACCAAGCTGGCCTACTTTCGCACTTGCCTTCAACAGACCAGGGTTGTTTCTCCCACCCTGGACATATTCCAGGGCCAGCTGACACCTCCCAACAAAGGATTCCCTACCCCTGCCCGGGCAGGAAGCAGGCAGGCTTTGAAGTTGCAAGGCTATTCGATGCTAACCAAGCTGGACTACTTTCGCACTTGCCTTCAACAGACCAGGGTTGTTTCTCCCACCCTGGACATATTCCAGGGCCAGCTGACACCTCCCAACAGCCAGGCTTTGAAGCTGCAAGGCTATTCGATGCTAACCAAGCTGGCCACATTCGCACTTGCCTTCAACAGAGAAGGGTTCTTTCTCCCACCCTGGATATATTCCAGGGCCGGCTAACACCTCCCAACAAAGGATGCCCTACCCCCCGCCCAGGCAGGAAGCAGCCAGGCTTTGAAGTTGCAAGGCTATTCGATGCTAACCAAGCTGGCCTACTTTCGCACTTGCCTTCAACAGACCAGGGTTGTTTCTCCCACCCTGGACATATTCCAGGGCCAGCTGACACCTCCCAACAAAGGATTCCCTACCCCTGCCCGGGCAGGAAGCAGCCAGGCTTTGAAGCTGCAAGGCTATTCGATGCTAACCAAGCTGGCCTACTTTCGCACTTGCCTTCAAGAGACCAGGGTTGTTTCTCCCACCCTGGACATATTCCTGGGCCAGCTAACACCTCCCAACAAAGGATTCCCCACCCCCGCCCAGGCAGGAAGCAGCCAGGCTTTGAAGCTGCAAGGCTATTCGATGCTAACCAAGCTGGCCTACTTTCGCACTTGCCTTCGACAGACAAGAGTTGTTTCTCCCACCCTGGACATATTCCAGGGCCGGCTAACACCTCCCAACAAAGGCTTCCCCACCCCTGCCCGGGCAGGAAGGAGCCAGGCTTTGAAGCTGCAAGGCTATTCGATGCTAACCAAGCTGGCCACATTCGCACTTGCCTTCGACAGACAAGAGTTGTTTCTCCCACCCTGGACCATATTCCAGGGCCAGCTGACACCTCCCAACAAAGGATTCCCCACCCCCCACCTGGACAGGAAGCAGCCAGGCTTTGCAGCTGCAAGGCTATTGAGTGCAATGCAATATTCCTAAATGAGTAATATATATTAATAATAATAATGGTATAGACTGAGCAGGCCTGGGCCAACTTGGGCCCTCCTTCCTTCCCTCCAGGGGTTTTGGACTACAACTCCCACAATTCCTAGCAGTCTACCGGCTGCTAGGAATTGTGGGAGTTGTAGTCCAAAACCCCTGGAGGGAGGGAAGGAGGGCCCAAGTTGGCCCAGGCCTGCTGTATAGAGACAACCAATGCCAAAGCTCTCCATCCGAGTCCTTGGCACCTACCAAACCCATCCTCCCCATAAGCTGGCACTCTGCACATGCTCAGGGGACCCCTGATCGCCCCCCAAAAGGGAGAAAGGGGGTCTTCCTTCTCCTCCTCCTCCTCCTCACCTTGGCCTGGAAGACGATGCCATGCTGGAAGGCTTCCTCACTGTGCAGGGCAGCCCCTCCCCGGGCCTCCCCGGCGGCCTCCTCCACCAAGTTGTAGCGGTTCTGCAGCCTGGCCGGCATCTCTTCCCGCCGGGGACCCCCAAAAGCCCCAAGCCTGGGCCAGGGAAGCAGCAGGCCCCGCCCACCAGCCAGTGACGCCACACGCCCCGCCCACAGACCCATGTCAGAGGGTGGGCGGAGCTCTCTTCCCAGGCTCCGCCCTCTTCCTAGCCTCCTAGAATAATAACAATACACTACAGTCAACCCCATAGCTAGGATGGTAATAGACACATGTGCCTGTGACAGATATAGAATCCTACTGTCTGAAGGCCATCCAGTCCAATCTCCTTCTGCCAGAAAGGAAGGGCACCATCCAAGCCCTCCCAACAGATGTCCAGCTGGCCATAAATAAATATTATAGACTAGCTTGGGGACCCGGCACTGCCCGAGTTATTTGAGAAAGGCATTTTGTGCCAAGGTTGGTCTTTATCGGTTGGTTATGTGGCTTGTAGTGGTCTCTGGAAGTTAGTGAGGGTACTTCAAGTCCCATAATCCATGGTCCATCCTCCTCCAAATTGCCCCAGGATGTAAAGTGGGTCATGAGGGCTCTGTGTGTCAGGTTTGGTCTTGATCAGTCATTGGATTAGGTTTGCAGCAGTTTTGAGAAGTGAGTGAAGGTACTTCAAGTCCCATAATCCATGGTCCATCCTCCTCCAAATTGCACCAGGATGTAAACGTGGGTCATGAGGCTCTGTGTGTCAGGTTTGGTCTTGATCAGTCATTGGATTAGGTTTGCAGCAGTTTTGAGAAGTGAGTGAGGGTACTTCAAGTCCCATAATCCATGGTCCATCCTCCTCCAAATTGCACCAGGATGTAAAGTGGGTCATGAGGGCTCTGTGTGTCAGGTTTGGTCTTGATCAGTCATTGGATTAGGTTTGCAGCAGTTTTGAGAAGTGAGTGAGGGTACTTCAAGTCCCACAATCCATGGTCCATCCTCCTCCAAATTGCACCAGGATGTAAAGTGGGTCATGAGGGCTCTGTGTGTCAGGTTCGGTCTTGATCAGTCATTGGATTAGGTTTGCAGCAGTTTTGAGAAGTGAGTGAGGGTACTTCAAGTCCCACAATCCATGGTCCATCCTCCTCCAAATTGCACCAGGATGTAACGTGGGTCATGAGGGCTCTGTGTGTCAGGTTTGGTCTTGATCAGTCATTGGATTAGGTTTGCAGCAGTTTTGAGAAGTGAGTGAGGGTACTTCAAGTCCCATAATCCATGGTCCATCCTCCTCCAAATTGCACCAGGATGTAAAGTGGGTCATGAGGGCTCTGTGTGTCAGGTTTGGTCTTGATCAGTCATTGGATTAGGTTTGCAGCAGTTTTGAGAAGTGAGTGAAGGTACTTCAAGTCCCATAATCCATGGTCCATCCTCCTCCAAATTGCCCCAGGATGTAAAGTGGGTCATGAGGGCTCTGTGTGTCAGGTTTGGTCTTGATCAGTCATTGGATTAGGTTTGCAGCAGTTTTGAGACGTGAGTGAAGCTACTTCAAGTCCCATAATCCATGGTCCATCCTCCTCCAAATTGCCCCAGGATGTAAAGTGGGTCATGAGGGCTCTGTGTGTCAGGTTTGGTCTTGATCAGTCATTGGATTAGGTTTGCAGCAGTTTTGAGAAGTGAGTGAAGGTACTTCAAGTCCCATCGTGCATGGTCTGCCCTCCTCCAAGCTGCACCAGGGTGTAAAGTGGGTCATGGGTACTCTGTGCGCCAAGTTTGGGCCTGGTCTGTGATTTGTAGAGGCTTCAATGTTCTGTGGGAAATGAATCGGGTGAAGGTACTGCAAATCCCATCATTTGTGGCCCATCCTGCCCTACACTGCACCAGGTTGTAAAGTGGGCCAGTGGGCATCTGTGTGCCAAGTGTGGTCCTGATCCTTCTATGGTGTGGGCCAGAGTGCTCTAAGCAAGTGAGTTAAAGTACTGCAAGTCCCATCATCCATGGTCCATCCTCCCTCAAACTGCACCAGGATGTAGAGTGGGTCTTGAGGGTTCTGTGTGCCAAGTTTGGTCTTGTTCTCTCATTGTTTGGGGTCGCAAAGGGGTCGCAAAGTGTTTTGGCCTGAAACTCCCACCATGCCTGACTGCCTCAGGCCTTTGCCTTCCCCCCTCTGCCACTTTAGAGCGTCGGAATGTTCGTGTTGGCTGGCCAATAGAGGCGTTATGCAAATACTCCCTCACTGGCAACCAATCATGTTGTCAGAATGTAGAGGCTGGGAGCCAATCAGAACGCTGGCACATACAAACCCACATACATACATACATACATACATACATACATACATACGAACTTTCCGGTTTATCACATATAGAGATTACAGGAGAAGGCTACAGTTAACCCCATAGCTATGATGGTATTAGACACATGTGCCTACGACAGATATAGAATCCTATTGTCTGAAAGGGAGCACTGAAGGCCATCCAGTCCAACCTCCTTCTGCCAGAAAGGAAGGCTGCCCTTGTCGCCCATTCAGAAACAGCTCTGCAGCGCCTCATATCCTGCTTTGTAGCAGCTGCAGAGCTGTTTGGGCTGGAAGTCAGCCTGAAGAAAACAGAAGTCCTCTACCAGCCCGCACCACAGGAAGAACACCACCATCCCCACGTTAGCATAGGCAAATCTGTGCTTAAGTCCGTTCAGCAGTTCACCTCCCTGGGAAGCATCATCTCTTCAGACGCCAAGAATGACAAAGAGATAGATCACAGATTAGCAAAGGCATAGAGTGCATTCGGAAGGCTTCACAAAAGAGTCTGGAGCAAGAAGCACCTGAGGCAAAGCACCAAAATCAGTGTGTACAGAACTATCGTACTGTCTATTCTCCTCTATGGGTCTGAAACATGGGCCACCTATCGCCAACACCTACGACTCCTCGAACGCTTTCATCAGCACTGTCTTCGCACAATCCTAAATATACACTGGACCGACTATGTGACTAATGTTGCTGTCCTTGAGCAAGCAGGGATCACCAGCATTGAGGCCATGCTATTGAGAACACAGCTGCGCTGGGCAGGGCACGTCACTAGGATGGAGGACCACCGCCTCCCAAAGATACTACTCTATGGTGAACTCGCCACGAGTCAGCGCAAGAGAGGCGCCCCCCAAAAGAGATATAAGGACTCCCTGAAACAACATCTCAGGCTCGGCCAGATTGATCACCAACAATGGTCCACCCTGGCCTCACATCGGGAGGCATGGAGACGCACTATCCACAATGCTGCAGCCTCTTTCGAGAAGACACGGCGAATGGGTCTCGAAGATAAACGACAACGCAGAGAGAACCGCAACTTGGAAACAACATTACCCAAGGAGACTTTCTGCTGTGCTTTCTGCAACCGGACTTGCCTATCTCAGATTGGCCTTTTTAGTCATCAACGCGCTTGTAAAAAGCGTGGGATTTATTTATTTTTATTTATTTCCAGTGTTTATACCCCGCTACTTCTCAACCCCCGAGGGGGGACTCAGTGCGGCCTAACAGACGGCAACAATTCGATGCCACACAATACATAGTAAACGACAGTTAAAATTAAAATACATTAAAATACAGCTAGAATTAAATACATTAAAATACAGTTAATATTAAAACATCATGTACATTCATCACAATTAAAACAATGTTCCATCAAAAGTCTTAGATCTTAACCACCAATTTGCCAACTGACCAGCCTAGAGATGATGAGTCCTTCCTGAATCTTCGTTCGCGAAGTAATGCCGAGAGAGACAGTCAACCCCGTAGCTATGATGGTAATAGACACATATGCCTATGACAGATATAGAATCCTACTGTCTGAAGGCCATCCAGTCTAACCTTCTGCCAGAAAGGAAGGGCACCATCCAAGCCCTCCCAACAGATGTCCAGCTGGCCATAAATATTATAGACTAGCTTGGGGACCCGGCACTGCCCGAGTTATTTGAGAAAGGCATTTTGTGCCAAGGTTGGTCTTTATCGGTTGGTTATGTGGCATGTAGTGGTCTCTGGAAGTTAGTGAGGGTACTTCAAGTCCCATAATCCATGGTCCACCCTCCTCCAAATTGCACCGGGATGTAAAGTGGGTCATGGGGGCTGTGTGTGTGCCACGTTTGGTCTTGAACACTCATTGGATGAGGGTCGCTGCAGTCTCGGGAAATGAGTGAAGGTACCTCAAGTCCCATCATCCGTGGTCCACCCTACTCCGAACTGCACCAGGATGTAAAGTGGGTCATGGGGGCTTTGTGTGCGAAGTGTGGTCTTCCTCAATCACTGGATGAAGGTCGCAGCGGGCTTGGGAAGTGAGTGGAGGTACTTGAAATCCCATCATGCATGGTTCGCCCTCCTCTAAACTGCAGTCGGATGGAGTGTGGGTCATGGGGGCATTGTGTGCCAAGTTTGGTCTTTATCGGTCTTGGTTCTGGGCCGCAGTGGTCTGTGGGAAATGAAGGGTTTGAAAGTACTACAAATCCCATAATCCATGGGGGGTACATCAAGTCCCATCATCCATGGCCCACCCTCCTCCAAACTGCAGTACAATGTGGCGTGGGTCATAGGGGCTCTGTGTGCCAAGGTAGGTTACTGTCAATTCAGGCCATACACAATGTCCCATGAGCTGAGGCCTACTTGGGAAAATCAATTTAATGAAGCCTTACTGTTAATTTTGGGCCTGGTCTGTGATTTATAGGGGCTTCAATGTTGTTTGGGAAGTGAATCAGGTGAAGGTACTGCAAATCCCATCATTCGTGACCCATCCTGCCCTAAACCACACCAGGTTATGAAGTGGGCCATTGGGCCCCTGTGTGCCAAGTTTGGTCCTGATCCGTCATTGCTGTTGGCCACAGTGACTGACTGCCTGAGGCCTTTCCTTTTCCCTCTGCGTCACCTTAGAATGTTGGATTGGCGATGGCCAATCAGAGTCCTTTATGCAAATACTCCCTCCGTGGCAACCAATCCCCTCTGTCTGGTGCCTTAGAATGTTGGAGTTTTGGGGCTGGCCAATCAGTGTCCTTTATGCAAATACTCCCTCCGTGGGAAACAATCGAAACGCTGGCACATATTCCTCCCTTCCTCCCTCCGCACCACTGCACCACTGCCCGCAAACACTGACTTTTATTATATACATAGAATAGATAGATATGTGTGATAAGACATATGTATACAATGTCTATATAGAATCCTATTGTCTGAAAGGGAGCTCTGAAGGCCATCCAGTCCAACCTCCTGCTGCCAGAAAGGAAGGCACCATCCAAGCCCTCCCAACAGATGGCCAGCTGGCCATAGATATTATAGATATGTGTGATAAAACATATGTATATAATGTATATATAGAATCCTACAGTCTTAAACGGAGCTCTGAAGGCCGCCCAGTCCAGCCTCCTTCTGCCAGAAAGGAAGGCACCATCCAATCCTTCGTGACAGATGGCCAGCTGGCCATAGATATGATAGATACGTGTGATGAGACAGATGTATTAGATTGCAACAGCAAGCCATATGATTTATATCATTGTGATAGACATATGTATATGACAGATAGATAGATAAGATAGATTCCTACCATCTTCAAGGGAGCTCTGAAGGCCATCTAGTCCTACTCCCTTCTGCCAGAAAGGAGGCACCATCCAAGCCCTCCCGACAGATGGCCAGCTGGCCATAGATGTGATAGATATGTGTGATAAGACAGATGCATATGATGTTTATATAGAATCCTATAGTCTTAAAGGGAGCTCTGAAGGGCATCCAGTCCTACTCCCTTCTGCCAGAAAGGAGGCACCATCCAAGCCCTCCCGACAGATGGCCAGCTGGCCATAGATGTGATAGATATGTGTGATAAGACAGATGCATATGATGTTTATATAGAATCCTATAGTCTTAAAGGGAGCTCTGAAGGGCATCCAGTCCTACTCCCTTCTGCCAGAAAGGAGGCACCATCCAAGCCCTCCCGACAGATGGCCAGCTGGCCATAGATGTGATAGATATGTGTGATAAGACAGATGCATATGATGTTTATATAGAATCCTATAGTCTTAAAGGGAGCTCTGAAGGGCATCCAGTCCTACTCCCTTCTGCCAGAAAGGAGGCACCATCCAAGCCCTCCCGACAGATGGCCAGCTGGCCATAGATGTGATAGATATGTGTGATAAGACAGATGCATATGATGTTTATATAGAATCATATAGTCTTAAAGGGAGCTCTGAAGGGCATCCAGTCCAACTCCTTCTGCCAGAAAGGAGGCACCATCCAAGCCCTCCAACGACAGATGGCCAGCTGGCCATAGATGTGATAGATATGTGTGATAAGACAGATGCATATGATGTTTATATAGAATCCTATAGTCTTAAAGGGAGCTCTGAAGGGCATCCAGTCCTACTCCCTTCTGCCAGAAAGGAGGCACCATCCAAGCCCTCCCAACAGATGACCAGTCAGCCATAGATATGACTGCGATAGACATATTTATATGATATGTATGGATAGATAGGTTACTACAGTCTTAAAGGGAGCTCTAAAGGCCGCCGAGTCCAATTTCCTTCTGTCAGAAAGGAGGCACCATCCAAGCCCTCCCAACAGATGGCCATTCAACCATAGATATGACTGCGATAGACATATGTATATGATGTGTATATATAGATAGGTTACTACAGTCTTAAAGGGAGCTCTAAAGGCCGCTGAGTCCAATTCCCTTCTGCCCGAAAGGAAGGCACCATCCAAGCCCTCCCAACAGATGTCCAGCTGGACATAGATGTGATAGATATGTGTGAGACAGATGTATATGATGTCTATATAGAATCCTACAGTCTTAAAGGGAGCTCTGAAGGGAATCCAGTCCAACCCCCTTCTGCCAGAAAGGCACCATCCAAGCCCTTCCGACAGATGGCCGGCCAGACATTGATATGATAGATATGTGTAGTTTCTTTGAGTCCTTTGACACCCGGGTTCGAATCCCTGCTCGGCCAAGGAATTCGCATTGGGTGGAGTTGGGCGTCACACGTTCTCAGCCCCAGAAAAAGGACCTGTAATGAAACCGCAACATCTCAGTAGTGCAGACACATCTTTCCCCCCATAAAGGACCTTGTGAGTTAGTTGGAAGTCACCAATTGCAAATATGCAGCACCACCTGCAGGCCTTTGGGATTATTTCCATCCTCACAGTTTATGTATTTATTTTATTTGTTTACTACAATTGTTTATGAGGAAGACACAGGGAGCGGTCCAAGGTTTCCATGATATATCTATGTCAGTATTTCCCAACCAGTGTGACGTGGCACACTAGTGTGCCGTGAGCGATCATCAGGTGTGCCGTGGGAAATGGGAACCTCCAATCCCCTTTCTTCCCCCTCCTGCCAAACACTTTTTCTTCTCCACTCGGGCTCCCTTCTTCCCAGCTTCGCTCTGCTTGCTTTGCCTCGCTCTGCTCTGAGGCGAGTCTGTGCAGTAGCGCCCGCACGGGTCACGTCTTCCTCCTCCCCCTCCTCCTGAACACACTCACGCTGCCCCTCGGATCAAAATGGTGGCAGAAACGGCAGTGTAGAAGAAAAAAAGTGTTGGGCAGGAGGGGGAAGAAAGGGGGCGAAGGGGGGGAGGAAGAGGTCTCTGTCGAAAGCTGGCATGGGCAAACTTGGACCTTCCAGGTGTTTTGGACTCCAACTCCCACCATTCCTAGCAGCCTCAGGCCCTTCCCCCCCCCCCCCCAGCCATTTAAGCAGGAAAGGGCCTCAGGCTGTTAGGAATGGTGGGAGTTGAAGTCCAAAGCACCCAGAGGGCTGACGTTTTCCCATGCCTGCTTTAGGGACCTTAAAGTGGTGAGCCTCCTTCCAACATTGTGATTCTGGATAGAAAACAAACAACAAACATGACATAGTTTGAGTCCACAGTGCTCTCTGGGTGTAGGTGAACTACAACTTCCAAACTCAAGGTCAATTCCCAAGCAAACCCTTTCAGTACTTTCTGTTGATAATGAGAGTTCAATATGCCGAGTGTGGTTCAATTCCATTGTTGCAAGAGTTCAGGATGCTCTTTGATTGTGTGTTAACTATAAATCCCAGAAAAATGTAACTCCCAAATGTCAAGGTCTATTTTCCCCAAACTCCATCTGTGTTCACATTTGGGCATATGGAGTATTCATGCCAAGTTTGGTCCTGATCCAACATTGTTTAAGTCCACAGTGCTCTCTGGATATAGGTGAATTACAACTTCAAAACCCAAGGTCAATGCCCACCAAACTCTTATAGCATTTTCTCTTGGTTATGAGAGTCCTGTGTGGGAAGTTTGTGTCTTTCTGCCATTCCTGCCAGGATATCTATCTTGTGTTCATCGAAACAGGTCCAGGTTTCACACTGAGTGTATAAATACATTTTAAAACATATTAACTATATGTATAACTGTGTTAGAGTGTCATTTTGTGTCATTTTGGTTGGTGGTGTGCCCCATAATTTTGTAAATGTAAAAAGTGTGCCGCAGCTCAAAAAAGGTAGGGGAACACTGATCTATGCAACCCAACTACTGTCTGGCCACATCTGCCTTGTTTTGCTTCCTTCCCCATTATGACTCCCAGGGAGCCCTGCCTGACCTGATTGGCCAATACTGTATTCCCCCACATGACCCTCATCCAATCAGGAAGAGGCAGGGTTGATGTGGGCAGGAACCTTTGCACAGGAAATAGGGATGATTGGCACTTGGAACAGCCAATCAGGCTGAGCGGGAATTCAAACTCTCATAAAGACAATTTAACATTTTTTTCAAAAAAACAACACAATTTTAATTTTTTACAATCATAACCTAAAACACTTGAAAACCACCAGAGGAGGCTTAATTAAGCAAGCCTCCCGGTGACTTAATGAGAAGCAATTTACATAAATTTTGCATAACTTAATGAGAAGTAATTTACATAAATTTTGCATAACATCGAACCTTGAACGAAAGGGGAGGATAAATTCGATACGTAACAATAAAGTAAATGGCATGCAATTTATAGGGGAGTGTAGATATTTGTATGTGTTTCTTAAATGTGTGCATGTTAGTTTTTATGGCTGGTTAGAAAATACATTGGTTGGACCTTGGGAGCCAAATGTTGACATGATGCCGTTGTTGTTGTTGTTGTGTGGTCACCATGCACCTGAAATGTGGTGCAGCTGGCTGGAAGTCAGCTGCACTAGATCTCTACTGACCAGAAGGTCATGAGTTCGAGGCTTGTCCGAGTCGGGGTGAGTTCTTGACCAATTGTGTAGTTCGATGTCTGTCTATATATGTTGAGTGTCTATGGCATTCAGGCCCGGATTAACCCCTTTGGGCGCCCTAAGCTACACTTTGGAATTACGCCCCCAGACCAACCTCTACCGCACCCCCACCTCCTCCTCCTCCTCGTGGCGCTGCCGTCCTCCTTGTGGTCCGTCCTCCTTGTGACTTTGAAACGCTCATGAAAACATTGCACCCTTGAGGACGCCCCACTAATACAGCCTCTGAAGAAGTCCTTGAGACGAAACGGCCCTCCGCCGGCTTAGGGTTGAGCTCCTGCCATCAGGCAGCCTTCCCCACCTCTCTCACCTCGGCGAGATACGTGTGGGGCAGCGTTTACCCTTTTCTGCACCGTCAGCATGTGTAAAACAGTGAACGCTATCTGGGCGTAGACGAACTACAAGGACCAAGCTCCTTCGCGGCACGCCATTGAGCAACGCCGTGCCTGCGCATTGCCCTTATCCATTCAAGCTAGCGTTACATGGACTACAGCGACCAGCCTGCCCAGCGGTTCGTCACTGCACGAACCTGCGCGTGCGCTTTGCACGTTCCTGGCAATTTCGAGCGGTCCCCGTGTTTCCTTTCTCCGTTAAACACGGACTTCCCTCCTGGCTCCCTACCTTATTTGAACACCTTAAAGGTATCAACTGTGTATTATTTTGTAGCGACCCAGGAACTGAGAGAATACTAACAATATTCTCTCAGCTACAGACTCCTGTATAAGATTATTGTGACCAATTTCATGTGCTCTGTATACTGGACCTAACTTTGATTTTGGTTCTCACAGCGATGTACTTTGATATTGTGTAATCGCTCTGTACTTACAACACTGCACTTTATGTTCCCATTGCGGATTGTTTATTCAAAATGGATGTACTTGCGAATAGAATACTATTTTTGACAACTTTTGTTTATTGTATGATTCTTATACCTGAATTGCTTCTGGCATTGAATGTTTGCCTGTATATGTGCATTGTGATCCGCCCTGAGTCACTTGCGGGGTGAGAAGGGCGGAATATAAATGATGTAAGTAAATAATAATAAATAATAAATTTCTGACTTATGGCGACCACAATATAGTAAAGTGTGGAAAAATAGAGGAAAAGGAAAAAAAATACAGAAAACTTGAGGGAAAGAGGAAACGAAGGGGAAAACTGAAGACACGGAAGGATAAAGTGAGAGAAATAAAGTGAAGAGAAAAAGAGGAAACGGAGGGAAAGAGCAAACTAAGGGGTAAAATGAAGACACGAGGGAATGTATTTATGTATTTATTTATTTATTATTTACTGTACTTGTATACCGCCTTTCTCATTTGGTGTCAGCCATCGTTTGAGATGCTTGGTTTTCGCCTGCCACTTTTGGACTCTTGCTTGCCGAGGTGTTCCTGCAAGTATCTCTATGGACCTTCGGAAGCTGTTTCTTGATTTAAGGCATTGGCATGCTGGCTGATATCCAAACAGGGGGTGGCCCGGGGATATCACTGCCTTGGTCCTTTCATTACTGGATGCTACTTCCCGACGGATGTCAGGTGGTGCAATACCGGCTAAACAGTATAAATTCTCCAGCGGTGTGGGGTGTAGACAGCCTGTGATAATGCAGCATTTCTCATTAAGAGCCACACCCAGTGTTGTAACGTGGTGAGATGCATTCCACACTGGAATATAAAGAAAGTGTATTATTATTATTATTATTATGTGCATTCGGCAGCGGAGTCGCAAATGCAGGTTTTTTCACTGCCATAGACACACAACATATATAGGCAGACATATATAGACAGACACTCAGAGGCTATTCCAGTTTCTGGCCACCAGGGGAGCTGTCGCATTCCTTCATTCTTTGCATACTTTCTGATTTTTATGGCCTTGTATATCAGTTAAATTAGCCTCCCCACATATAAGTAGTACCTAAATTTCCTACTTGACAGATGCAACTGTCTTTCGGGCTGCAAAGGTCGACAACAAGCTACACAATTTTGGTCGGGAGCTCACTTCCGACCCGGGCTGGCTTCGAACTCATGACCTTTCCGTCAGTAGTGATCTTAATGAAGCTGACTCCCTGCCAGATGCGCCACAATCCGGTGAATGTCTTCACTGTCCCTGGTTGTGATCCCCAGGTTGTGCCCGTCTGCTTTCGTATGATAATGCGGCATGCCTCATTAAGGGCCGCATCCCCTGTTTGAGCATGGTGAGATGTGTTCCATACTGGGCATGTGTACTCAGCCGCAGAGTAGCCAAGCGCAAGGACAGATGCCTTCGCTGTGCCTGGTTGTGATCCCCAGGTTGTGCCCGTCAGATTTCATATGATATTGTTTCCAGCGCCCTATTTTTGCTTGATATTCAGGCAGTGCTTCTTGTCAGTCAGAGCACGGTCCAGAGTGACTCCCAGGTCTTTGGGTGTGCTGTGATGTTCCAGTGGGACTCCTTCCCCAGTAATTGGCCTTCCTTTGTCGGTAATCTGGAAGCTTCAACTAGTGCAAAATGCTGCTGCCCGACGTCTTGCTGGGGAATCGGTGAAATGTCGCATAACTCCAATCCTGCAGCAATTGCACTGGCTACCAACTGAGCACCGGATTACCTTCAAAGTGTTGGTTCTCACCTTTAAGGCCTTATATGGTCTAGGGCCGGCGTATCTGAGGGCCCGCCTTACCCTCTACCAACCCCAGAGATCACTTCGGTCTGAGGACCAAAATTTGCTTGAAGTCTCTAATATTCGGACCTTTCATTTATTGAGCACTAGGCGCAGACAGGCCCGGATTAACACCTTTTTGCACCCTAGGCCAGTGTTTCCCAACCTTTTTTGAGTCGCGGCACACTTTTAACATTAAAATCCGGGGCACACCACCAACCAAAATGACACAAAATGACACTCTAACAGTAAAGAACGGCTGGGGGTTGGTGGCTTGCTGAGCAGCTGCTGGGAGTGCCGGCCGGGAGGGGGCGGAGCCAGGCTGAGCCATGCCCGCCCCTACCCCCCAGCTTCACCTCTCCCAGCAGCTGCTCCAGCCTTGAGGGGCAGTGCCAAGCCAGCGGTGCCAGGGCCAGCACAATGCTGGCTTGGCACTGTCCCCTCAAGGCTGGAGCAGCTGCTGGGAGTGCCAAAGCCGGGAGGGGGCAGAGCCAGGTCCGCGGCATGCCCCACCCCCTCCCCCCGGCTTCAGCTCTCCTACAGAGGAGGAGATGAGTGGTTGATAGGCTTCAGCGGGCGGGGCTCCTCCTCTACACGGCTTCAGCGAACGAGGGGCGAGAGTCATGGTGGGAGTCATGGCAGATTGGAGGCTGGCTGGGGAAACGGCCGAAGGAGGTGGCACCCGGTCCCTTCTTCTTTTTCTTCGCCACTGCCTGGCCCTTCCTCCTCCCCCAAGCAGCAGGAGTTCAGCAGGAGGGGGGGAGGAAGGGGGGCAGAGAGCTTTTCTCACGGCACAGCAGGAGGTCCATCACGGCACACTAGTGTGCCACGGCACACTGGTTGAGGAAGACTGCCCTAGGCCACACTTTGGAATTACGTCCCCTTTAAGCCAACCTCACCCCCCCCCCCCATCCTTTCATCCGCTCGTCCCCCTTAGGGCCCCGCATCCAGCTCTCCCGGTGTGGCCCCACTAGGTCCGCCACAGGAGTTTCCCTCTCGGCAGGCACTATGGATGCAGGCATGGGGGGAGGAGCCTCCTCCCGATGCCCTTGGCTCCTACCCAGTATCGGGGATTGCGCATGCGTTGTAGTCAGCAGCTGTACCGATGCCGCGCTTCTCCCTGATACTGGGGCTTGTCGAGTTGGGCTTCTCTCCTGTACTGGGGTTTGCGCATGTGCCATAGCCGGCAGTTGCGCTTCTCTCTCCAGTAAGGAGGAGTCGCCTCCTTGTGTTGGAGGAGGAATACTAGCTTTCATGGTGTTAGGGCATGTGCAGACTGCGCAATGGAGTTTCCTGTACTTGCACTGAAGGAGCCAGCAAGTGGATGCTGTCGGCATCGAGAGAGTTAATTGTTCCTCCTGTCAACGTCGATGCCAGTGTCGAGAGCCCCTGCGCATACGCCGTTTGCGCAACAATAGCAGAGGCAGGAGCTGGTATTCAGGAAGGGGCAGGGATGGCGCCGAAAAGGAGGACCTCCGGTATCCTTCCTTCCTCATCTCCATGCGCTTTGCGTTTTTATTTGTTTCAACATTTTTATTTTTATTTTATTTGGTCCGTGATCTGTGCCCCCCCTCGGCTTGCACCCCCAGGCCAGTGTTTCCCAACCGGCGTGCCGCGGCACACTAGTGTGCCGTGAGCAATCATCAGGTGTGCCGTGGGAAAATGGAACCTTACTTCCCCCTCCTAGCAGCTCTTTCTCCCTCTTTCCCTCCCCAAAGATCCTCCCCGAGGCAAAGGAAGGGCTCTGTCGAATGCCAGGCCCAGGCCCGCCTTGAGGAAGCCTCCAGGAGCTTCGACTCAGTATGGCTCCAGCTCCTGCTCAGGGCTGCTTCAGTCTCCCGATGCTCCCAAGTTCGCTCACTGCCCAATTCAGCAACGTGGAGCTTCCAGCTTTGGCTGTTCTCGCGAGAAATCCAAGCCAACGCGAAAACGCGCACTCAATCACTTCCACCCAGTGCTCTGCTTTTGCGGAGGGAGGCGGCGAAAGAAGCCACACAGATCTATGAAACGTATAGACTACCTATTCACAGGTTTCCAATAAACAAATTGAGCCTCTCTGCTTGGAAATGTTTTTTTTAAATTATTATTTCACTGGATTTTTTGAGAGTTGCCTCCCCCCCCCCCCTGTTTATAACAGCTTCATGACATCCATAGTTAACTGGAAGCAAGTTTCACTCAGGATGAAATTTCACAAGGCTCTGGAGAACAAGCCCTATGAGGAGCGGCTTGAAGAGCTGGGCATGTTTAGCCTGAAGAAGAGAAGGTTGAGAGAAGACATGATAGCCATATATAAGTATGTGAGAGAAAGCCATATCTATGTTGTGTTCATCGAAACAGGTCCAAGGTTACACACTGAGTGTATGAATACATTTAAAAACATATTAACTATATGTATTACTGTGTTAGAGTGTCATTTTTTCATTTTGGTGGTGTGCCCCAGGATGTGGTAAATGTAAAAAGTGTGCTGTGGCTCAAAAAAGGTTGAAAAACACTGCCCTAGGCCATGGCCTAGGTTGGCCTTATGGGTAATCCTGGCCTGGGCGCAGAGCCTTCACGATTGTGGCTCCGTATCTGTGGAATGCTTTGCCGATAGAAACACGAGCCATCCGAAGTTTACCTTCTTTCCGGAGGGCGTGCAAAACATTTCTTTTTTCGGCAAGCATTTGGATCATGCCAATTAGTTTTTTTGTTTTAATTTGCATAATTGTATCTTATGTATTTGGTTCCTTGGATATTTGTAAACCACTCCGAGCCTTCGGGGAGTGGCGGTATACAAGTTGAAATCTCGGCATTCTCTCTCTCGGCATTACTTTGCGAACGAAGATTCTTAGGAAGGACTCATCCCATGCTTTTTACAGGCGCGTTGATGACTAAAAAGGCCAATCCGAGATAGGCAAGTTCGGTTGCAGAAAGCACAGCAGAAAGTCTCCTTGGGTGATGTTGTTTCCAAGTTGCGGTTCTTTCTGCATTGTCGTTTCTCTTCGAGACCCATTTGGCGTGTCTTCTCGAAAGAGGCCGCAGCATTGTGGATAGTACGTCTCCATGCCTCCCGATGTCAGGCCAGGATGGACCATTGTTGGTGATCAATCGGGCCGAGCCTGAGATGTTGTTTCAGGGAGTCCTTGTATCTCTTTTTGGGGGCGCCTCTCTTGCGTTGACCCGTGGCAAGTTCACCATAGAGTAGTATCTTTGGGAGGCGGTGGTCCTCCATCCTAGAGACGTGCCCTGCACAGCGCAGCTGTGTTCTCAATAGCATGGCCTCAACGCTGGTGATCCCTGCTTGCTCAAGGACAGCAACATTAGTCACATAGTACAGTGTATATTTAGGATTGTGCGAAGACAGCGCTGATGAAAGCGTTCGAGGAGTCGTAGGTGTTGGTGATAGGTGACCCATGTTTCAGAGCCATATAGGAGAATAGACAGTATGATAGCTCTGTACACACTGATTTTGGTGCTTTGCCTCAGGTGCTTGTTGCTCCAGACTCTTTTGTGAAGCCTTCCGAATGCACTCTATGCCTTTGATAATCTGTGATCTATCTCTTTATCGATCTTGGCGTCTGAAGAGATGATGCTTCCCAGGGAGGTGAACTCCTGAACGAACTTAAGCCTATGCTGACATCAGGCCCGGATTAGCCTCTTTGGCCACCCGAGGCCAAGATGCCCCGCGCCGCCCCCCAGGGCGCTGCTGCGCATGTGTGGCAGCAGCCACGCCCCAGGGTGCTGCTGTGCATGTGCGGCTTCCGTCACCTCCTCCTCCCGCGACCGGAAGGAGGGCCCGGAAGGAGGGGCGCGCGGAAGCCCCACGGCTTCTGTCCACCTCGCACCTTCCTTTCGGTTGCGGGAGGTGGACGGAAGCCGAGCGGCACTGCCCGTGGGGCTTCCGTCCACCGCCTCCTCCTCCTCCCGCGACCAAAAGGAGGGCGCAAGGAGGGGCGGGACTTCCCTTCCTCCTCCTCGCGCCTTCCTTTTGGTTGCGGGAGGAGGCGGCGGATGGAAGCCCCACGAGCAGTGCCGCGTGGCTTCCGTTTACCTCCTCCTCCCGCGACTGAAAGGAAGGCGCGAGGAGGAAGGGAAGTCCCGCCCTCCTCCTCGCCGCCTGGGCCCCCCCTTGCAAAGGAAGAAGGCGGCCAGGAGGAGGAGGAGGAAGGGAAGCCTGCTGGCGGGCATGCGTGCGCATGCATGCATGCCCGCCGGCGGGACGGAGCTTCCCTTCCTCCTCCTTGCTGCCTCCTTCCTTTGCAAGGGGGCGGCCCAGGCGAGGGGAGGGCGCCATTCCCTGCTCCCGCCCCCTCGCAGCACTCTCCCCCCCGCCCTCTCCCGAGGTATGATGACTCTCTTGGGAGAGAGCAGGGAGAAAGCGCTGCGAGGGGGCGTTTTTTAAAAAAAAATGTTTTGGAGGGGCCGAATCCGCTGCCCCCCAAAACCTGCCGCCCGAGGCCATGGCCTAGGCTGGCCTTATGGGTAATCTGGGCCTGGCTGACATGAGGATGATGGTGTTCTTCCTGTGGTGCGGGCTGGTAGAGGCCTTCCGTTTTCCTCAGGCTGACTTCCAGGCCAACTTCCTCTCCATTGGCGCCCCCTTGCAGTGGGGGAGAGGCTTGCGTATCCTGATGAAGTTGTGAGCTATGCTGGCGGTGGCATAATAGCCAGTAGGGTTCCCATATGTCCCTTATTCTAAGGGACGTCCCTTATTTTGGCCCTAAAATTTGTGTCCCTTTTTTTCAGACCCTGTCCCTTATTTTTGACTAGCTGTCACGATGCACGGACTTGACCGGCCCCTTAATCACACACACAGAGACGGACTGAAGGCTAACTACTTTATTGAATATAAAACAGTTCAAAAGGTATAATGTCCATAAGAATAGCAAAGTAATCCAAAAGGCTTGAAGCAATCAATGTCCAAAACGGCTTGGCAAGGCAATCCAAAGGCTTTAAGCAGGGCTCCGCGCAGCAATGCGGATTCAGAACAAGGCAAGGTAAATGCAAGGCAAGACTTGGTGGCCACTAGCCAACTTAGCTCCGTGGGCCCACCGCTACACGTCTGCTCAGAAGAGACGTGGCGAAGCACTGGGGATTAGTTCCCACGGATGCTATACTTAATCTTTCGGCCGAGGTCCCCGACGCTCTAGGCCTTGTCTCCAATCTTTGCTGACGGACCTCGGCCTGTCTAGGCTGCGGTGCCATCCCCTTCTCCTGGACTCAATGCTACTTCTCCTATCAAAGGTTCGGCCTTGTCTCTCAGCAGCTGGGTCCCTATCTCCATGAGAGCTCTCCTCCCTAGAATCTTCCCAGCCGCTTTCTTCCATGTTTTCATTCAGAAGCTCCTGTGACCCTCTCCCCCCCGGATGCTCATAACTTTCACTATCACTGCTTTCCATTTGCACCTGGCTTTCATCTATGTCTGCATAGGGGTCAAGCCAACTTTCATCCCAAGCCAAGCTTTCAGTGGGAGAGAGAGGCCCAGTGATGGGAAACGCTCCTTCAGGTAACCCTTCCAAATCCTCTTCAGAATCTATCTCTGCTGGTGCAGGCCCTAATGCTAATGGCACCCCCGGTGCTGTTCCCTGGTCCCCAGGCACAAACGAGAACTGCTGTGCTACACTAGCAGGACAGGACTGGGCGGGGTTGACCAGAGGAAGGTGCGCGCTGTGGTTTCCACGGCATTGCCTGCCTGGGGATTCCAACCTACAGGGCAGCCTGCGTCCCCGTTGGACGGAAGAGGCGATACAGGACTTTTTCAAAGTACAGTAGGCTAATTAACCGTTACCCAAGGGGAATGTTGGATCATGTTGGATAAAGATAGTTTCTGGTTGCTTGAGAGTTACTCTTAAAATAGGCCTAGCTGTGCATCCCAATACTATACAATGCTGTGTATCCCATACTATACTACACCATTAACTATTGACATAATAATGATCAAGATGTACTGTTTTATAAAATTTATTTTATTTTAATGTTTAGACAGCGCACTTTTAAAGTCAGCAAAGTCAAGTACTAAATACAGATGGAGAAATTATTTAGTTCTAATGTTTTTTCTGCATGACAAAGCATGCAGAAACATACCATGTCCTGTTAAGAGAGTGCAAGTCAGTTTCTTTTGTGAGTTTCAATCATTACCTTATTCTGTTAATAAAACTATTTCTAACTAATGTTTGAGTTTCAAGTTTTTAATAAAGTGTCCCTTATTTTTGTGAAAAATCCCGTAAATGGCCCTTATTTCTTACTAGCTTGGAGACCCGGCCCTGCCCGGGTCATTTGAGAAGTGCAGCAGGATGTAGAGTGGGTCATGGGGGCTCTGTGTGCCAAGTTTGGTCTTGATCCATCATTATTGGGAGTTGCAGTGGTATCATGAAATTACTGAAGGTAGTGCAAGTCCCATCATCTCTGTCCTGTCCCCCCAAAGTGTAGTAGGATGTAGATTGGGTCATGGGGGCTCTGTGTGCTAAGTTTGGTCTGTATTGGTGAATGGATGAGGGATGCATTCTTTTTCGGAAGTGAGTGAAGGTACTTCAAGTCCCATCATCCGTGGTCCGTCTCACAGTAAACTGCACCAGGCTGTAGAGTGGGTCATGAGGGCTCTGTGTGCCAGATTTGGTGTTGATCAGTCATTGGATTAGTTTTGTAGCAGGATTGGGAAGTGAGGGAAGGTACTGCAAGTCCCATCATCCATGTTCTCTCTCCCTCCAAACTTCAGTAGGATGTAAAGTGGGTCACTGGGGCTCTGTGTGCCAAGTGTGGACTTTCTCGGTGTTTGTTGGGGGCCACAGTGGTCTGTGGGAACAGAGGGGTGTGAAAGTACTACAAATCCCATCATCCATTGTCAGTCCTCCCCCGAACCTCACCAGGACGTGAAGGCAGTCATGGGGGTTATGTGTACCAAGTTTGGTCTTAATCGGTAATTGGATGAGGGTCGCAGCAGACTTGGAAAGTGAGTAGAGGCACTTCAAGTCCCATCATCCATGGTCCACCCTCCTCCGAACTGCACCAGGACGTAGAGTGGGTCATGGGGGCTGTGTATCCGCCCTGGCCTGTGAAAGTGGCTGCCACATATCCGCCCTGGCCTGTGAAAGTGGCTGCCACATATCCGCCCTGGCCTGTGAAAGTGGCTGCCACATATCCGCCCTGGCCTGTGAAAGTGGCTGCCACATATCCGCCCTGGCCTGTGAAAGTGGCTGCCACATATCCGCCCTGGCCTGTGAAAGTGGCTAACAAAAGAACTATACCCACGGAGGGTTCAAAGTAATAAATCACAATTTCAATGGTTGATATAAATGATATTGTATTAATTTCAAAGTCACAGAAAGACTTGTCTATTAAGGAAGGGTAAGGACCCTAAATGAAATCCCACGCAGGGGTTAATGCAATAATTCACTCAATATCCCTCGCAGGGGTTAATTCAATATGGATATAACAGCTTGATCGCTTATCATGAAATTATACAATGTAAACAGTCCCTGTGTAGGGGAAATTATAAATGTCGGACGCTGAGGAGTAATTAGTCCCCTCTAGACAGATGGTTCAGGCCGACGGAGTTGCCATGCGTTATTGAAAGGCCCAGAAGTCCGTTTCACCGGTAATCCAGTTTTGTCAAGGCAAATCAATATGCGTCCATAATCAAAAAGCAGTATCAATGATGTATAACCCAGGCGTAATAGCCGATCATGGGTGACCCAAAGGCCTGAACCATCTGTCTAGAGGGGACTAATTACTCCTCAGCGTCCGACATTTATAATTTCCCCTACACAGGGACTGTTTACATTGTATAATTTCATGATAAGCGATCAAGCTGTTATATCCATATTGAATTAACCCCTGCGAGGGATATTGAGTGAATTATTGCATTAACCCCTGCGTGGGATTTCATTTAGGGTCCTTACCCTTCCTTAATAGACAAGTCTTTCTGTGACTTTGAAATTAATACAATATCATTTATATCAACCATTGAAATTGTGATTTATTACTTTGAACCCTCCGTGGGTATAGTTCTTTTGTTGGCTTTGCAGCCCGCGAGCTCTGTGTGTATATACTGTGAAAGTGGCTGCCACATATCCGCCCTGGCCTGTGAAAGTGGCTGCCACATATCCGCCCTGGCCTGTGAAAGTGGCTGCCACATATCCGCCCTGGCCTGTGAAAGTGGCTGCTTCCGCCCTTCTGCCCTCCCGCCCTCCGCACACACACATACAAACATTCTGTTTTATAAAGGTATACAGATATCAAAAAATGGCAACCCTACATGCCAGACAGGTCACAACCGAAGGCTCTGACAAAGAGCGTCAAAGGGCAGGATGGGCTCTCTAGCCTTTTGGCAACCATCCTAAGAGAAGGAAAACTCTGATTTCAAACCCGGGCAGATGGTACAAGTCAAAGGAAATAAATAAAGAATAATCCTCGGAGCTGGAGGTGCTTGTCCGTTCGGAAGGTGCGCTTGA